>CAJHQQ010001468.1:0-95534 GCA_905132885.1 Moricandia moricandioides | reverse complement strand
ATATTTCTTTTATAGAGAAAATGTTTTCTCTTTTTTTTTATATGAGAAATTGTTTTTCAAATTAATATTTAAGTTATTAATTGTATAATTTAATTATGGTAAAATACTAAAATACTACTAATAGTCTGGAAATGTGTTAAAAGTATCAAAGGGATAATGATGCTCTGAAGAGGTAAACCTCCCTTCTCCAAGTCCATGCAGAAATTCTAAAGTAAGGACCGCTCGTTAAAGTAATTTCCAGAATTTTAGGTCTTTTTTTGCTAAAACCTTACGTCGATTTTTTTTCTCAACTGTAACGTTAGATCTATATTAAGTTTCAAAAAAAAAAAAAACTTTTGAACTATATTTATTTGTTAAGGTTTATAGTTTTTCTTTAAATCACTGTTTTATTGTGACGTGAACGCGCAAGAATGTCTATATATATATATTTATATATGTGTGTGTGTAAAAGAGTTTTTTTCAAGTTGATACCGCAGAAAATGAACATAATCTTATATTAAAGATGAAACGCTATAATTCAATTTAGTTCTTGCTTAGTTCATTTTATTAAGGATCTGTTTTGGATCCAAATCGTATATGCCAAAATGCTTTTTTAACAATTAGTGTTTCAAAGGATCAAAAGAAAATGCTTTACTCTAAAATGTAAGGTAAACATATCTAATTTTAAACATGTACTAAATTCTAATCTGCGCTTAGTGCAGTTTTATTTTCTATTTTATTTTAAAATCATAAACTTATATGAAAATATTTTATAAGCGTTTTAGAATTTCATTGAACTTGGAATTCATTTTGATGCGGTGCATTTTTATTTAGTTGTTTAAGTATTATGTGTTTGGTTTTTCGTTTTTCTTTTTTCTTTTTGGAACACTCTTATGTGTTTTGGTTTGTAATGTACCAAAGTATCATATGAAATTTTGACACCAATTATTATAAAAGTGATGTGATAGAATCTTTTTTATTTGTTTTTATTAGCTTTCAGTGATATAACATATAATAAAATAGTACTTTTATATAGTATTTCTAATTAATATAGATTAGATAGTGTATATATGTGATTTAAAAAAAAATTATTAAAACCAATTTTTATCAATTATTAAAACCAATTTAAAGAAAGAAAAGCCAAATAAACATTCAATATAATGGTTAATTAGATATTTGGGCAAAAAATTAGTTAGACCCATTACACAACCACCCGTAAGTCCATTAATTCATTTAATCATTTAAATAAAATAAAAAGGCATGTTAACCTAGTAATGTTTTTCTTTTCTTTTTTTTTGAAACTACCTAGTAATTTTTTTCAAGAGGTAAGATTTTCCTTCTGTAAACTAAAATCTAAACCAAGGATGATTCATGTTCTTCAGTCATATTTAAAATCAACCAAATAAAGAGAGTTGGAGAGAGCTTACCAGTAGTGAAATTATCTTGCATTCAACAACTTGATTAAGAATTTTTATAGATGTTAGAGACTAATACAGATTACTCATGAAAGGTAAAGCATCGTTTCAGTAATCTCTTGTCACACTGACCATGAAGCTACGATCATGATTCATGTATGAATAAATTGAATAAGGAGAGCATTAATACAACTTCTCACATGGCTCTCGTGATCTTACTTGTTCATTTAATTTCTATTCAACAGTACAACATACATCTAATAGATAAAAACATCAAATAAATAATGTTCAATGAGAACCCTGGACGTAAATACCTTCTTCTTCTTCTATACCATTATATAGTAATGTTTTGTGTCATTTGATAGACACATTCTTTTGAGAGATACATGTACTTTGTTTTTTTTCTAAACGCTATGACAAAAGGTTGATTGAATGTTTAGCTAGCTAAAAATACCCTTCAATTGTTCTTTTTTCTTCTACACCATTATTTAACAATGGGTGGGTCTTTTAGAGACACACATTCTTAACTGAAGTTCCTTCTTCCGTTTATCGCTCTGTTTTTCTTGCCAAGTGGACAATGAACCAATCCACCCTGAGGCCTCTTGTTGTTCTCTTTTCCGTTAAGGCACATGGCGCCTCTGTTCTATTACACCAATCTTGAATCTCACACGAAATTCATTCTTTTTTTTCTTATGTCCAGATCCAACACTTGAGCATTACACAATGTGCAAAGCCTGTGATCTTAAAACATGTGTTCACGCCTTGCAAGATATGGAGCTGAACACCAAATGATGTCCCTTAAACTTTGTACGCATGAAGTACATGTTAAAAAAGAGAGTAAGAAATACGTTAATTCCAATATGGTTTTGTTAAACCATATCTATTAGATCGATCGTGTAATCTAATAGCTATTTATTTTGCTACTTAACAATATTTTACAGTTCAAATCAGTGGCTGTGTCCACTTATCTGAAGCTACCTGACAGTCTATTATGAGAAAGGACTAAACAGTGTTGTTCACTTTCTAACTGAATTATGTCTTGATGCAAGTGTTTATGGATTGGATTATAGGTATTTGGATTTCTATATAGCAGAATCTGGTCTTTCATAACCTCCTAAAAATGGCAAGAAGTCACAAGAGGGGATACATCAAACCGCCCTAAAGAAGAGATTTGAGTTGTTAGTGTTTGCAAGTTGTGGAGTTCAATCTTGCAACACAAGTAAGGCTATGATCCAGGATCCATATCCACCACACTGGGTTTAAGACACATAAAACCCACTCACCAATCCCTAGGCTGAGAAGACTCTACTATTTTTTTCTTAAGCAAGTTTGTCCCAATAAATGTTTTCTTTCTAAAGTTTTTAATGAGGGAGTTATTCAAGGTTTCAAGCTTACCCAAGAATTTCATATGGTCAAGTTTGAGGAGTGTAGAAATAAATGAAAAAGATTCCCCAGAAAGGTTTGTCAGAGTTAAAACTACTAAGGCTTGCCAAAATAGAAGCAAGCAAGGCTTACCAAAAGGGAATCAAATAAGGTCTGCCAGTATGAACAGTGGATGAATAGTAACAGACTAGTCAAAACTTCTCTTATAAGCTAGATATTTTATTATTAGTTTCTTTAGTAAGCCAAAGATGTTTGGCTTATCTTGTAAGCTAGATTTATTTTATATAGGTTTGTAGCAACAAGTGTAAAGATGAGCTGAAAGAGTTTCTTCCCTTCCACGTGTCCAATTAAATAACTCACTTACTTTGTAGGATGTATAAACATTAATCCACAAAGTATACATCAAAATGTATCATATCTTAAGTAGGAATATCACTTTTTGTTTGTTGCTACAGGATGATGCAACAACTATTTTCCACGCACATATCTCTTCTGAAAAGAATGTCAAATTTTCTTTTCTTGCACACGATACACCGTCTTTTATCTGGCCAATTTTAGAATGCCTTTTTTCTCATTTTTTGAATAGTGGAATCTTTCATAAAGAAAATAACATTATTGTTATTTCATAATGATCACGAAAAAGTGTAGTTAATGGACCTAAGCCAAAAAAAATCTTTCTCTTTACCCTTCGCGGCTCTCGAACTCTCTAGGAAAAACTAAATCGATGATCAAATCTGTTGTTAGAGTTTCTGATTTCAACATGCAAATGAAGATAAAAAAAAAGTTAACAAATGGATTATCAGCAAGCGGATCCAACAAAATTAATATGGAAGGTACTTCAAAATCTCAAGTTAGGGTCTCATAGATCTCGTTGGTATGTTCATAAAGATGCGCATATAGAATATGGGGGAGATCATCGATTATGTCTGGTGGCTAAAGGGCTCAATCCTGATCATCAAAGTCATGCTGGAATAAAGGTCATGCTCTCCCTAAAATTTGACAGTTGGTTGGTAAATTCGAAGGACAATTAAACGATGATGGAATCATCTTTTCTATTTTGATACATAACACTATCTCTTCTTGGTGTTGGAGAAACATCCCTACAACTGTAGAGGATGGATAGTAACTTTAGATCAATGGTGGAACATAAGCTACCCAACCTTCCTAGATAAAATTTCATTCAAGATTCAAATCTATGAACTGCCCAACATCTATTGCCAACATGGAATTGTATGGAGTATTGGATCTAAGCTGGGCAAAGTTGAAGAAGTTTCAATATTAGAGTCTACAAAAACATAAAAATTGAATTATGGGTTAAGGTGCACTTTGATGTCGATGATGTATACATGACTTCAAAAATTATGTAGCTATGCGGTAGTTTGCGACATGATTTTGAAATGGGCAAAGATTATTTACAACTGAAGTAGTGGAAATATTAACTTATAGACATAAGGAAAAACCCTTATATGTCAATGCCAGAACGTGATGCTTCCATTGAAGAATATAACATGATAAAATTATGATAAAATTAGTTGGAGAAACTTCGGGTACATCGTCAACAATGATTTGGAAGGCTCAGGAAAATGATCCACCAGCAACACAACACATCAACTACATGATGAAGCAATCTCTAATCAAGTTCAACATTAATAGTTCCAACATCTCAACCTGAAAAGAACCAAAAGAAAGAAAATTGAAGGTGAAGAAGAAGAGGCTACAACATCCTCGAAACGGCTTGAAACATAAATCATTGACCAAGTTTTGGTGGTTCTCCTCAAACCACCAAAGGCACCATGAAGATCATACATTGGATCATTTTGGATTTCAATACTTAAAGATATATGAAACTCTGTCAATCTTGATATAATGCTTCTAGTATAAACCAAGAATGTAGATATATGGACTATCTAAAGAACTAGGATATCAAACACTTTTGTATTTTTTGCCAGTGGGAGTAATGGAGGTGTCGCTTTCTTTTGGGATAACATGGTTATGATAAAAAAAATTATAACCCTTCTTCGTACTATACTAATATGACTGTAGAAGATGGTGCTAAAACCTTTTAGATTTATTATATGCATGGAAATCCTATTGGCAAGTATAGACAAGAGCAACAATTTGATTTAATACGATGAAAACATGTAGTTTTTTGCAGAATAAACCAAGGATGATGATAGGGGACTTTAATGATATAAAGCGCCAAGAGGAGAAGCAAACAGGAGCAATCAGGTTTGTGTCTTCTTTTTTACTGTTTAATAAAAATGATGTTTGGGCTGAGGCTTCAAGATATAAAACCATAGGAGGAAAATATACTTGGGATGGTAAAAGATCAAAATACACAATATTGTCAGTGGCACTTATATCTCTTCTTCCTTAGATAGGACTGTTCACTGACCTTTCTTTTCGAAAGGGAAGAAAACGAAAATGATCAGATATGATTCAAGATGGAGATTGTTTCCTGATTTTAAGTAGTTTGTTCAACAAGTATGCATCAGGATGGTACTATGATTTTAGAAGGAAACATTTATGCAATCATAAGCGATGTCGCAACGCGCTATCAATATGGCGGATCAATCAGAATACCAACTCAGAGAATTTGATTGCTCAACTCAAAGATAACATGTAGAAGGTTTATGAATCCACATTCATTGATTATGTACATCTTGCAAGTCAAAGGGCTCAGTTACAATTTCAATATAGGTTGGAAGAAGAATATTGGAGAACATAGAGCCGAGTATTATGGTTTCATGCAAGAGATAAAAACCATAAATAATTCTACTCCAAACAAAGCAAAGGCGCAGCTAAAAAGAATAATCCACATCCATGATGATAAAGGAAGAATATTTATAGTGCTAAAATATATTCATACTCACAATGAAAGGTACTTTAGTCAAATGTATACTAGCAATGGAAGTTTTATTAGTCTTCATATTGTGGAAGGTATTCCCTGTATAGTTTCAAATGGTTTCAACAAAAAGCTAATCAGTTCAATTATAGAGAAGAAAATCAAGGATGTTGTTTTTGCTCTAAATCCAGATAAATCTCATGTGTGTGATGGCATGATAACAACAAACTATCATCAGCATTGGGAAGCCATCAAACGGGGGGTAGTCTACTTTGTCCAGAGATTTTTTGAACACACCCATTTTGATCCTAAGTTAAACCAAAATCATATTTGCATAGTCCCAAAGATAGAGTATTTGAATACTATAAAAAGATCATGGGCTAATTAGCTTAGCCAATGTTGCATACAAAATAATATTTAAGATCTTGGTTGAGCAGTTGAAACGTTGACTGAATAATATTATCTCTCACAATCAATATGCTTATATTTGAGAAAGAGTCATTAATAAAAATGTACTTGTATTTCATATTGCAATCCCTCCCTACTAAAAATCTTAGTCATAAGCTAATGGACCTTAAGCTAGATATGGCAAATGTTTTTGATAAAAGTGAGTGGCATTCTATAGACTAAGTCATGGAGAAGATGAAATCATGTCAAAGATGAAGAGATTGAGTTATGAAGTGCATCACCACAGTCACTTAAACAGACTTGATAAACGGAGAACATACAAAAGTTATTAAATTGCATAGTGGGTTTTAACATGGTGACCCCATTTCACCTTATTTATATATACTCTGCACATAAGAATTATCAAGAATGATTAAGCAGAACATCTATCATCAGAGATTACATGGTTTCAAAGCCTTTAGGAGTGGACCTTCAATCTCAAATTTGCTTTTTGTAAATGATTCTTGTTGGGCAAAAACGGTAATCTTGAAATTAACTTCTAGGATCGTATCTCTTAAGGAAAACTTTCTCGAAATAATTTCAGGAAATGTCCTAAGTAAGAAACCCCGGAACAACGACCGCGTTAGAAACACGAACAATGCCAAGTTGGATGAACCACATCTAACTCGCCATCGGGCGAGTTGGATCGACCAATCCAATTCGCCATCAGGCGAGTAGGATCAGCCAATCTGGATTAGCTCTGCCTGGCCAATGCCTCTTTGAACCTCGGTCACACTTTTCTCGTCTCGATTGGATTTACCGTTGGAGCTATGTGATAAAAACCGTAAAGAACTGTTTTCTCGTATTAATTCAAATTGTTTGTATAAACGGTAACGGTTGACTTAACAACAAAATTGCCTCAATTATATGAGTAATTTGAATTAATTGTGAAACCAATATCGTACCAAGGGTTTTCTCTTGGAGAAATCGTAAAAACACCCAAAGTCAAGAAACAGTCCAAAACGGCCTAATGTGTGGCTAAGAGACCACTTTTGATTTTAGACAAAATTGAGCCAAAGTTCACTATGACGGTTTATCCATTATTCGCAGAAAGAGATAAATGTGAAGTTTCAGCAGATAAACACGAAGATTGGGAAAAATGGAATATTTCTGCAAAGCGATAAACTCGACATAGGGGTAGAAAAAGAAAGGACGACCGACCTAGAATGCATATATAAGGGGAACTAGAGTGAGAAGCGTCGGGATCCAAAGATTGAGAATTAGAAAATTATTGTTAGATTAGAAAGATTTAGAGTTTAGGTGGCTAGACTAGCAAAGTCATACTTAAAACATTTCTCCGCTTCTGTTCTACGATTCTCTTTGTTAACAGTTCTCTATTCATCTTGTTTTCAGTGAAATCTTGTAAGCTCTATTCTCGTTAATCAATAAAACGCATCCGTTTAACTTACCATCAATATTCTGTTATCTTTATATTCTTCGTATTCGTGTGTTTACGCAGATAATTAAGATCCTCTAGGAAAATTAGGGTTTCCTGACTTTCCTTATATTACAAAAATCGACAGTGCAAATTTTTGTTCCCACAGTTTGGCGCTAGAAGGAGGGGAGTCGGTTTCTCTTACTAAAGATCACCGAATGATCAGGCCAAACCTCACAACGATCTCCTTGTGATATGCCTAACCTAACGTGCAGTGATGTCATTTCCTTCAAGGAAAGAGCAACGGCTGATCAGGCCAAACCTCACAACGATCTCCTTGTCATCGAGTTGTTGATCCAGAATATTGATGTTGCAATGATATTAGTCGACACTGGAAACTCGACTGATAACATCTTCAAAAAACCCTTCGAGAGAATGGAAATCAACCTATCCAAAATCGCGAAAAACCCAAGCCCGCTAGTAGGACTCCTAGGGTAAGCTACTATGACTCATGGGAAAATTAACCTCACAGTTAAGGTCGGAAGCATAACGAAAGTCATGGAATTTCTAGTCATCGATCGATCCAGATCGTACAACGCGATCGTGGGAACTCCATGGATGAACTTAATGCAAGAATTTCCATCAACTTACCACTTGTACCTTAAGTTTCCAGCTCCCCACGGAATCGAAACGATCTGGGGAGACTGGAAGGAATCGGAAGTCTGTTTCACTGCAGAATTAAAACGAAAAAAATTGTCAAGAGAAACTTTTCCCAGCAAGAAAAAGAAATCATCTGTCGTCGACGATGCCCTGGAACAATATGAAACAGAAATCTTCTGGAAATTAAGAAAGATCGAATCCCTAGAATAAAAACGCGAACCGACATGCGAGCCGATTGTCTCGGTGTGCCTCGACCAGGCATTCTCAGAACGTTTTGTCGAAATTGGTGCTAACCTCTGTGAGCCCCTTAAAACATAGCTCGTTGCCTACTTGAAAAAGAACCTTCACACATTCGCTTGGGCCGCAGAAGACATGCCAGGGATTGACATCAACGTAGCATGTCATGAACTCAACGTCAATCCGGTTTTCAAACCCGCCAAATAAAAAAGGCAGAAGTTGGGACCCGAACGGCCCACTGCAGTCAACGAGGAAGTTGAGAAAATCCTCAAGGTGGGCTCAATTACAGATTTCAGATACCCAGACTGGCTCGCTAACCCCGTTATTGTCAAAAATTAAACGGAAAGTGGCGAGTCTGTGTCGATTTTACCGAACTCAATAAAGTTTGTCCCAAGGAAATCTTTCCACTGCCACACATTATCGTCTGGTAGAAGCAACTTCCGGAAATAAGCTTATGTCCTTCATGGATACCTTTTCAGGTTATAATCAGATCATGATGAATCCACGACGATCGCGAGAAAACTGTGTTTATCACAGATCGCAACACATATTGCTATAAGGTAATGTCGTTATGTCTGAAAAACGCAGGAGCCACCTATCAACGACTCGCTAACCGTATGTTCTCCAAACAAATCAGAAAAATTATGGAGGTTTACATTGATGATATGCTCATTAAATCCCTTGAAGAAAAATACAACGTCATCCATTTACAAGAATGCTTTGAGAGATTGAACCTTCATAACATGAAGCGAAGCCCAACGAAATGCGGAATTGCTGTTGAATCCAGGGAATTCCTAGGATATCTCGTGACATATCGAGGGATCAAAGAGAATCCAAAAAAAATCAACGCATTGATCGAAATGGCCTCCTCGACAACAAAACGAGAAGTGCAGAGATTAACCGGAAGAGTCGCAGCACTCAGCAGATTTATATCCTGATCAACTGATAAGTATCTCCCCTTTTACGACAATTTGAAAGGGAATACACAATTTGAGTGGTCCGAAGAATGCGAGAAAGCTTTCAAATAGTTGAAACATTACTTGACCACTCCTCCGGTTCTCGCCAAACCAATGGAAGGAGAAACATTATTCATGTACATCGCAGTATCAACAACAGCCTTACGTGGCATCCTCATCAGAGAAGAACGCAGAGAGCAAAAACCAATTTTTTACGTAAGTAAAACCTTGTTAGACGCCAAAACAAGATACCCACTATTGAAAAATTAGCACTCGCAGTAGTAACGGAGACACAGTGAGACCATATTTCCAGTCACACGCAATCATAATCCTCACCACGTTCCCGCACCGAATGTTTCTTCATAGCCCAAGTCAATAAGGAAGATTAGCGAAATGGGCAGTCGAACTAAGCGAATATGACATTGAGTATCGAACTAGAACGAGCGCCAAGTCGCAAGTGCTTGCTGATTTCTTGGTTGATCTTCCAATGGAGGGTGCATTAAGCCAAGAACAAAATTCGACCTGGGATCTCCATGTCGATGGATCCTCATCTAACAAGGATTAGGAATCGAAATTCGGCTAACCTCACCAACAAGAGAAGTGTGGGAACAATTCCTTAGGTTTGTATTTCACGCCTCAAAAAATGAAGCCGAATATGAAGCACTAGGCCCGGGCGTTCGGGTACCCGTTCAGGTTCGGATTGGGTATTTCAGATTTTTGGGTTTTCGGGTTTACACTCATAGATCTCATTCTAATATTTTATTAAAACGGGTCGAGTTCGGATAATAACACTTCATGTTCGGTTCAAATTTGTATTGCATCGTGAAACTCATAAAGTAACCATATATCGTTTGGATTCGGGTTATATCGGTTTGATTCCGATATATTTGAAGTAAAGAACAAAACTAGAAGAAAAAAAACATAAAGAAAACACGTAAATTGAATAGAAATTAATCCTACACACAAAAAATGATAGAATAAAATAAAATATTAAATCAATCATGAAAGAAAACATCATTTGTAAACAATATGCATTACTTTACAATATAGAGTAGACTTGTAATTTTAACAAACAAATTATAAAGTACTTATTTATAAATAATTAGATATTAAAGGTATTTATTTAAATTTTAATATTTATTGTATACATCATATCAACATAAAATTGAACTTAATAGTTCAAATACTTATATATGTTTAAAATATTTATATTTTCTATTAATTTTGAATATTTCGGGTTACCCATTTGGGTTCCGTTAATAACACTTCGGGTTCGGATATTTTTTGTACCATCCTACAAGACTAGTTTGGGTATTTTAAAAATTCAGGTCGGATTATGGGTGGGGTTTTTCGGTTCGGATTTCGGGTTCCACATTTTATACCCAGGCTTATGAAGTACTTATTGCCAGATTACGATTAGCTCTCGGGCTTAAAATATGCAACGTCTACGCCTACTGCGGTTCCCAACTTGTCGTGAACCAGGTCAATGGTGAGTACGAAGCTATGGACGGAAGAATGGACTCGTACCTGAAACTAGTCTGAGATCTTGCCCTGGAGTTCGACCAATTCGCACTCACGCGGATCCCCCGCGCGTAAAATGCACCGGCCGATGCTTTGGAAGCCCTGACATCAAGCTCTGATCCAGGAATTAGATGATTAATCCCCGTAGAATTCATCAAACACCCAAGCATCGGACCACCGATCGTCGTAAACTTAATCGGTCCCCAAGATGATGACATCGACGAAGTCGACGACAAATGAAGAGAACATAGCACGATCCAAATATGGCTGCGACAAAACATGTTTAGAAAAAATCCAAACGTAAATCTCTGACGGAACACTTCCTACAGAAAAATGGGTAGCCCGGATAATCAAAATCCATGCTACACGATCCGTCTTAATGGACGGAGAGGTCTACAAATGGAGACTCTCTGGACCACTCATGACATGTGTAGAAGGGGGAAAAGCTCTAAAGGTCATGGAAGAATTCCACTCCGGATCTTACGGAAATCACTCCGACAGAAGATCCCTCGCAATTAAGATAAAACGACACAGTCACTATTGGCCAACAATTGTTCAGGATTGCGAGAAATTCGCGCGGAAATGCGAGAAATGCCAGAGACATGCACCAACAATCCGCCAGCCCGCGGAGGTCCTCTCTTCCATTTCTTCACCCGATCCATTCATGCGGTGGTCAATGGACTTCATTGTTCCCTTGCATAACTGGAAGCAAAACGGTTTCTGCTCGTCGTAACAGACTTTTTCTCAAAATGGGTAGAAGCAGAATCATACGCAAGCGTTAAAGACGCTCAATTCGAAAGCTTTGTCTGGAAAAATATCATCTGCAGACATGGAGTCCCATATGAGATCTTAACGGACAACGAATTTTAGTTTATTTCGACTAGATTTGAGGTCTTTTGCAAAAAATGGAAGATACAATTGACCAAATAGACTCCCAAATATCTGCAGGGAAATGGCGAGGCTGAAACAATCAACAAAACGGTCCTAGACGGCCTCAAGAAACGTTTAGACACCAAAAAAAGCCGTTGGGTAGAGGAACTCGAAGGAGTCCTTTGGTCCCATCTAACCACACCAAGATGGGAAACGAGAGAAACTCCTTTTGCCCTCGTCTATGGGACATAATGCATGATCCCAGCCGAAGTCGAATTTCCCGGAATACGAAGGAGGCTGCTTCCTGAATGGGAAAACCTTAGCAGCTCAATGCTACTAGACAATCTCGAGCTCATCAACCAGCGCCCGGACCAAGCGCTCATATGAATCCAGAATTACCAACAAGCTACCGCGAAATACTACAAATCAAACGTTCGAAATTGCAGTTTCATCAAAGGCGAACTAGTTTACGCAAAGTTTTTCAAAACACCGCTGAAATAAATGCGGGAAAACTTGGAACAAACGGAGATGGACCTTACAAATTCACAAAGGTCGTCCGACCAGGAGCATACGAAATAGCTAACATGCAGGGCGTCAAAATTCTAAGAACTTGGAACGCAATCCACCTCATAAAATATTACCACTAAACAATCGCACCGCAAAGAAATAAACTACGAGACGGCTTAATCCTCGAAAAGGGGTACATAGGCAATTTTTTGCAAGACGAGTTCAGTTGTCCCTACCCCCTCTAAAAATGAGGGGGGAGGGGGGATGGGTACGTATACGTATACCCGTATACTCCCAAGTTCAAAATATTCGCTTTTATACTCGATATTTTTAAACTTTTCCAATAATAAGAAAATACAATACGGCTTTTACAAGCTTCGGAAAATTATGACTCTAACGTTCGACCTCATAACTTTCCTCGCTTTAAAAAGTTGAAGTAAGAACAGCGACCGCACTCATACAACGCGTCGAGCCCACAACATTTTATCGCAAAATGCGGCATAATAAAAACTCGACCTTCACATAGCAAGCTGTCGCTAACGCTTGAAGAACTGTTTTTCGCTAAAACTTTCAAAAACGAAACCCTCGTCTCGAAATCACCTTCTCAAACACGTATCCTTCGCGAAGACTCAAATGGTAATATCTACCGATATGTTTGTTGATGATCACAACAAACTCTCAACTTTCTAAACAGACTAAGTCATCTCGTAGAGATAGCTCTCACACATCCGTTACAAGGATAATAGCGCTATAAAAGAAATCCGAAATTTTGGTCAGCACTTCGAGACGACCATCTCTCTCTGCAAGTCTAATCTATTGACTTAGTCTGATATCTCAGCTCTCGCTTGCAGACACAGAATGACCGTCGATCAATGGTAATGATCTTGCGTCGATCAATGGTCTCTAGAGTCAAGCATTAAGACCTAATCGATATGTTCACTAGGTTCTTTCGATCAACTCTCGTTTGTTTCTAACAACCTAGCTCAACTGAATCATATCAGGTAATAGACCATCCTCTCGCGTGCTCTAAATTATCCTATGATTAGGTTTATAGTTAATTACTCTAGAAGCAAGCAATAAGAATAATTATAATGATAGATATAATAATCACTAGCTTCATTCCTGTGAAGTTGGTTTCTAGTTTTTATCTTTGAGTTGGCAGTAACATGACTAGCAGCATAGCAATTATATTGTTTGGGTGATCCATCAAAACCCTAGAAAACCTAAACCTAGTAGATGGATCTACTCAGACATGATCTTTATCACAAAAAATTATAGATGAAATATATATATATATATATAAAATATATATATATATAAAATATAAATCAAATAAAGAGCCAAAGGAGTTCCAAGAGGACTCTGAATGAGTTCATTCCTTCTCTACTAACCCTAGAACAATAGATAGAATAAAGCTTAACCTTCAACAATGGCTTAGAAAACAATATAAATTAGGTTTAAACTCGTCCATGGTATTTTGGTAATTTTTGGTGGCTTTTGGGCTTAAGTCGGTCTTCAAACAAGTCGGGCCTGTCTTCTGGGATCACCTTCGATCGACACTAGGGCTGCGCCGTCGATCGACATTCATTCACCTTCTCAACAGCTTCCTCTCGCGAGGCAAACAGACCACTCTCCAGTAAATCGATCATAACTTTGGCTCTAGAATCCTGATTTACCTCAAGCCGGTGGAATTGGAAAGCTAACTCAAATCTATATCTTGTGTCAAAAGATCAGCTCAATCTCGTCGTGGTAAGGTCTCCATCCATAGATAAAATCTGACGCGTCTACGCAGTTCTGCATCTCTAAAACCTCCATAATCACCAAAGTTCTCTAGAACGTACCTGAACCTGCAAATACTCTAAAGCATACTCCAAACATAAATAATAGACTATAATAAGGCTGATATCATGATAAAATAATGGTAAATATCAGGTCCTATCAACTCCCCAAGACTTAACATTTTGCATGTCCTCAAGCAAAACAAGGGTAAACCTGTGGAAGAGGTTTGAAAACACGGGGACTCACATAATGTCTAAGTATAACTGTCACCCTAATTTGTTGCAACCACATTCTATCAAGTCAATCAAAGAGAAATTTTATATATCTTATCCTAGTATAGCAACCAAATATATTCTAACAACAACTTAACAAATACAATTGTGACTCACCCCTCTACTGATTTCATTTCTTTGCATAAATAAAAGTCCAGGCTTTACCCTGGGAGTATCGATCAAAGGACACATGGACTCTTACCCCTGCAATTTTGGACAACCAAGCACAAAACTCTGATCCCTTTCTTCCCTCTTTTCTCTCTTCTTTGAATCTTTTTTAGATCTAAAATCCAATGATCAGTTTGTTTAACCCAACATTATGCCATCTTCTTTTCGATTTTCTTCTTCTTTTCTTGTCGTTTCTTTTTTCATTTCTCTTTTGATTTTTGGGAAATGTTTTAGGCGAATAGTGGAGTCATCGGTAATGTACCTACCCCTCGCTTCCAACAATGTGTGAACATTCCTACGAATTAGAATAGTGGGGTCATTGGTAATGTATCTATCCCTCTGCATCTCGAGAAATCATCTCAATCTTGTAAGATTTTAGGTAGATGCTGAAGAGAGAGAGAGGGAAGGGAACAAGAGGTGCAATGACTTGTACCTACATACTTGCATAAGGAATTCGATCCAGTGTATATCAAGTGATAGAACCAAAATCGAGCACCGTCCTTTCTGTTTCACGGACACGGCCCAAAGTGGTGATCTTGTCAACCAGCTCGACCCAACCAAGGTTTCTCCACCAGGTCGTGCTGATCACACCGACCGAACCGCACGTTCTGTCCACCGTATTGACCCGCGTACGTCCGGAATGGAGCTTTGGCTAGAGCCACGACCAGGAGACCGAACTGAACGTACCAGAGCTTGTCTTTCCCGACCAACTCGATATTCGAAGACCCACGGTCGAGCCAGACTTAGCTTAGGTCGCGAGGAAACCAAAGACGGGCATGCATTCTCATCCGTGGAACCATCCGGACAGTCCCGCATGCGTCCTTATCTTTACCCCGTGCATCCATCTCGTTCGGATGCATCTGGACGCTTGGACGAACCTTGACCAGGCTGTCTCAAAATCATCACTTTGACTGGTCTTCATCATTTTCCGCAGCTTTGACCAAGACTGCATCAATTTCTACAACTTTGACTCTCTAATAATTATCTAGTCAAATGTTGTATTTTCTAGACATCATTTTCCGCACTTTCTTTATTGTTTTCTTTGACTACATCTAATATAAATATGTAATCTCTACAATGAATAAAATCAGTTCATTTTGGTTTCATTTTTTGTTTCTTCTCTGAGTGAGAGAAAGAGTTCTTTAGCTAGTTCATCGGTTTGAACCGGCTTGTTGATTTGGTGGTTAACCAATCATCTTTGTGTGTTATTTGGTGGTTAGCCAACGCACTACAACCGTTCTTAGGTGGTTAGCCTTAGATCGTAGGTATATCAAGAGTCATTCCGCACCTCTTGACGGTCCTATCAATCCATCCCAGTTCCAGGAGTGCCTTCGCATTCTCGGTTCATATCCAACACCCAGCCAAAGCCATCCTTCCGATTTTGGGCGTATCATCAAGCCCGAAAGCAAGCAAATAATATCAGGATTAGTGTTGGAAATCAGCTTCGGTTCCTTCAAACTTTCTAAGCAAGTGTGATATAGCGGCATGATGATCAACTTTGGTATCTCTAGTAATCTCTTCAAACAACCTTATAAGAATGATGCTAAAGTGTAATTTGTCAATAATAAATCTTGATCATAATCTCTTTCTTGACTCAATTAATTTTTTTGAAAAACTTATATATATATATATAATAAATAAGACTCAAAACAAATCAAATAGCATCATCGAATCTCCCTCAGCCTTAAATTACACTGTCCCCAGTGTAATCAATCCTGGATTGGTTAGGAAAAACAAATCATAAGTAAATAACTTAAGTGAGAAACTCGATACCAGACTCTGTAAAAGAGTATCGATCGATGTCATGATGTTGATGTCGACCGATGGTCATGTTCCATGGTCGATCGATGTTGATTCTTCAAAATCGATCGATGGTACACCTGCAAGTTTCTGCTCTCTTTTTTTAAAGAATAAGTATAGAAAATAAAACTCAAAATAGAACACAATATTAGTAAACTTCCCTCAGACTTAAATAACACTATCACCAGTGTTATACAGTCTGAGATTGGTTAAGAAAATAAATCATAAGGACCAAATTTAACAAGGAAAACGATATACATGCTTGCTGATGGTGACCGTCGATCGACACAGCTAAGTGGTCATCGATCGATACTAGGGTTACTCCGTCAATCGATAGTGATCAAGTGCCAGTCGATACTCCGTGCAAAATATCTTCCTCGGGTTTCTTTTTTTAAAAACCTACAATGATAAAATAACATCCAAAATTAGACTAATATATTCAAAAACTAATTAGAAACTTACTAAACAGTGGGTTGTCTCCCACTCAGCGCTTGTTTATAGTTTTTAACTTGACGTTTTTGAGTTCTGATTCAGTTATGATGAGATTGGGCACTTGCTCCAAAACAATTCCCAATGTCCAATGTTTTTAGATTCATCACCATTTTTGTGAAAGCCTCCATACACTCTTCTACTTTGTCTATCATCTCAGCAATAAAGAGTGCTTAAAGCTTTGCAAATGGCTGCAAGAAGCATATGTTGCGTACTCTGTACTTCCTGACACCATCTAAGAAGTGGAGAATCAATGATTACTGAGGACCATCATTGGTCCTTTTTCTCTTCTTCTAATTCCTCTTCTTATTTCCCCAGACTTGTTTGATCTCGTGGTGCCTCCATCAAAAAAATTTCGACACACTTGCTCTGATACACGACAGGTGTAGATCAACGCTCTAGTGTTGTGGTTGATTGATTCTCTAATGGTGGTGTCGTTCGATACTGCAGTTCTGGTGTCTATCGATGATGCTTTTGTTGGGCCTTTTTCAACATCACTTCTATATCTCAACCCTCTCTGAGAAGCTACCACATACATTTGATCATCAAATACCACACTGTAGGAACCCCGATGCACACTTTTATCTTGAGGAATAGCAAATTCGACCTCTAACATAGCGCATGGAACCATAAAATTCACAGGGTCATGTACCCTCTTCAGTCTTTTGCGAAATCCAGCAGCTTCTTCTGTGAAGATAGGTGGTCGTAGATGTTCTGGGACATCAAGGTGTGAGGTCTCAGACTCGCGCATACTCTTCCCAACTGATTATGGTTCAATCACGTAATATGGTTCGTCCAGCCATGGGTGTCGATCGATATCATCAAATGGGTGTCGATCGATGAAGTTGGGAGGCTGTCGATCAATGCTCTCTGGTGGGTGGCGAACGATGCAAGCTTTTGGTGAAGTTTCCAAATCCCTCCTCGAAGTGTTCTTATCGTCATTAAGCTTCTGCTCCGAGTCCTGACCCAAATCTTCAGGTTTTGCTTCATCCAATTGCTTCACGAATTCCTCTAGCTCCAAGAATGGTGTCGATCGAAAACATGGGTTAGTGTCGATCGATGTTTAGGTCTTAATGTCGGTCGACGTTGAATTCTTAGTGTTGATCGATGCAGAAGTCGGACCACTAATATTGTCTTCTTCTACACTTCTCTTCTCTCCATATCCTTCTTCTTCTTCCTCTACCATATATCTCAGAACAGATTCCATCTCGAGCTCCATATTTGCTTCAATATCATAGAGAAAGTTGGTGAGGAAGACGTCCGTGATGTCATTCCAGGTAGTGAGAGATCCTAGTGGCAACCTCTTGAACCAACATGTTGCTTCTCCAGCAAGAGAGCATGGGAATAGTTTGCAGAAGTAATAATATTCAGAGACTCCATTGCACTTAATGTTCAATGCTAAATCATCGAATGATTCAAGGTGGTTATTGGGACATTCATGAGGAAGACCATGAAAAGGATGCTGATCCACAAGAGAGATTTATGTAGGATTCAGCTCAAAAACATTCCTCTCTGGTGCAGAACGACACATCGCAGACCTTTTGGCGTAGAAATACTCAGGCTTGTTGTAGTCTCTAAGTGCTTTTTGTCGATCAATCCCAAAATTCACAGTATCAGCAGTAGCATCAGGGATTGCAGTCCCATGTGCATGAATAAATTGTCATGCACTGTTGTGCGCACGACCTCTTTCGTCCCGTAAGATTCCATTTTTGTCAACATTTAGTATGAGTACTTCGACCTTCTCTATTTTCTCGCAAGTAATGTCGATCGATGAAGAGTGGTTGGTGTCGATCGACAGCGAGGTGATTGTGTTGATCGATGGAGAGTTGTTGATGTCGATCACTGCTGCTTGGGTACTGTCAATCGATACATCATGAGCAGTGTCGTTCGATACTTAGACTTCTACGCTATTGATCATTGCTTGTAGGTTGTCGACTGCCCTAGTAGAACTTATGGATCACGCATTCTAAATCCAGTAGCTCTACTAGTAAGAGTCATATCTCCTTGTTGCTTCTGGTACTCATATTTATGCACCTAAACATAAGAAGAAATTTTTTATCAATAACTAAGAAAACTAATAAAAACCTAGACTAAAACTCTTATCAAGTCTAATGGCGAATCCTCACCCCCCGACAACGACGCCAAATTTTATATCACTCAAATTACCCTAAAGAGTGAATTTTACTCTCTCAAATAAGGGTTTCAGTTGTATTACTTAAGGATCAAATCCACAGGGATCGTGGGCACACAATAGACTATAGACTATTCAGTTAAGCTAGGCAAACAGTTTATTAGGCAGTGAATAAAGTAGCAAGTTGATTAATTAGTTGTTGTAAACAATAATGCGAAATAGCTAGACTTAAGGTTTAAGGCAAGTTGATTATAGAGGATAGAAGCTAAGGGTATCCTAGAACTTGATATCTAATGTAAAAGATGACTAGATGTTGCTGCGAGTCTAATCTATTGACTAAGTCTAATGTCTTAGCTCTCGCTTGTTGACACGGAATGACCGTCGATCGATGGAAATGATCTTGCATCGATCGATGGTCTCTCGAGTCAAGAATTAAGACCTGATATAATATGTTCACTAGGTTGCTTCGATCAACTCTCGTTTGTTTCTAACAACCTAGCTCAATAGAATTATATAAGGTAATAGACTATGCTCTCGCGTGCGTTATAGGGCCTGATATTTACCACTATTGTCCCATGATATCAGGCCTATTTAGAGTCTATTATATATGTTTCGAGTATGTTTTAGAGTATTTTTTCAGGTTCAGGTACGTTATGAAGAACTTTGGTGATTCTGGAGCTTTTAGAGATGGAGAATTGCGCAGACGCGTCAGATGTTTAGCTATGGATGGAGAACTTCATACAGTACGATTGAGCTCAAATTTTTACACAAGATAGAGCTTTGAGTTAGCTTTCCAATGCCACCGGTTGAGGTCAACCAGGATCCTACAGCCAAAGCTATGCATGTTTTATTGGACAGTGGTCTGTCGGCCTCGCGAGAGAAAAGCTATTGAGGGGATAAATGAGTGTCGATTGACGGCACAGACTTACCATCGATCGAGATGATCCTAGAATAAAGGCCCGGGTTTTTTATGGCCGACTTAAGCCCAGATGTCATAGCAATTTACCAGAATACCCATGTAAGAGTTTATACCTAATTTATATAGTTTTCTAAGCCATTGTTGACGGCTAAGCTTTATTTTATTCTTTGTCTTAAATTTTGGAGAGAAGATCAATTCTCTTTCAGAGATCGATTGAAAGTCTTTTGGTTTTATATTGATTTTTATATCTATTATTTATTCAGACTATGATTTGTGTTATTGCTTTCATGTTTGAGTAATCATCTTGTTAGGTTTAGGGATTTCATGTTCTTAATGTCAAACTGATAGTCATAGGATTGCTAATTTATCTATAGATCTCTACACCAGGGTGGCTTGCAATACTATGATCTAGAGTAGTGGAATAACGCGAGAGTTTACTGATTGCTTGAACCTAGAATCATATGACAATTGAGAGGCAAGAGAGTGCAATTAATTAACGGAATGCGAGCCTTTTGTGGATTAGATATCTAGGCGCATACGAGAGTTGGTATAGGATCTATTTGAACATCATTGATATGTGTGTTAATGCTTGTCTGAGGTAGCATCGATCGATACCCAAGCATTGGTATCTATCGACGCTTGATCCTTGTTTGCATGCGAGAGCTAGAACATAGAACTTAGGCATTTGATTAGTAATTGCATGCAAGAGCTGGATTACTTGCTTTTTGAATTCGAGTTCTAGAATTTGATCTATAATACCCTTAGCATCCTTGATTTGTGTTTTGAATCTATTGATTGATAAATCCCTAGACCTAGCTATTTCATCTTATTGTTATCAAACCAATCACATGCTTGCTTGTCTACTATTACCTCTTTAATAAATTGTTTGCCTAGCTTAATCTAAACATCTATAGTCTATTGTGTGCCCACACTCCCTGTGGATTTGATCTCTAATTACTACAATTGAACATCTTATTTGAGAGAGTAAAAAGTAGCTTATTGGGTTAATTTGAGAGTGCATAATAAAAGCTACATCATTGCGCCTAATTATCCTATGATCAGGTTTCTATGTTAATTATTCTATAAGAAAGCAATAAGAAAAATTCTAATGATAGATATAATAATCACCCTAGAAATTCTATTGTTGGTTAATCCATCAAAACCCTAGAAAACCTAAACCTAGTTAATGGATCTACTTAGACATTATCTTTATCACAGAAATCATAGATGAAATAGCTATAGAATAGAAATCAAATAAAGAACCAAATGAGTTCTAGGAAAGACACTGAAAGAGTTTCTCCCTCTCTCCTAACCCTATAACAATATATGGAATAAAGCTTAGCCGTCAACAATAGCTTAGAAAACAATATAAAGTAAGTCTAAACTCGTCTAGGGGTATTCTGGTATTTTTTTGCTGGCTTTTGGGCTTAAGTCGGTCTTGAAACAAGTCGGTCATGTCTTATGGGATCACTGTCGATCGACACTAGGGCTGCGCAATCGATCGACATTCATTCACCTTCTCGACAGCTTCCTCTCGCGAGGCAGACATACCACTCTCCTGTAAATTGATAATAACTTTGGCTCAGGATCCTGATTGACCTTAAACCGGTGGCATTAGAAAGCTAACTCAAATATTTATCTTATATCAAAAGATCATCTAAATCTCACCGTGGAAAAGTCTCCATCCATATCTAAACATCTGATGCGTCTGCGCAGTTCTGCATCTCTAAAAGCTCCAGAATCACCAAAGTTTTCTAGAACATACCTAAACCTGAAAATACTCTAAAGCATACTCCAAACATATATAATTGAATCTAAATATGGATGATATCATGGCAAGATAGTGGTAAATATCAGGCTCTATCAATACACCTCCTCCTCTTAGTCGCATTGAGATTAGCGCACGGTCTTTTACGACCCCTCGACGCAGTAGTCGGAGTGGCATTGGGATCGCGCAGACCCAAAACAATCTATCTCTTGGTAGGAGGAGGAGGCATCGATTCAGGAGCCGGGGCGAATTCGGCGACAAGAATTGGATTCGTAGACAAACCCGACAGTTGGGCCACAACCTCAGAGATGTGTACAGCCATAATGGTAACCCCTCCGTCAGAGGTAGTGTGATGGAAGGGCGGTTCCTCGACCGGGGAAGCCAAGGCCTCAACCAGAGTAGGAAGATTCGGCGTAACAACATGCGTTGGACCGACGATTCCCTCGGTGTCATTACGATCCATCAAATCTTAAAAAGAAAGGAACTCCGCAATATGAGAATCCGACGTGCTCGCATGAAGGGCCTTGCTCATCTCAGCGTCACAACTCTTATGGCCATTGTGGGAAGAATACATCTTTGCTAAGGAGAGTTTTTAAAGAAGGAAGAGAAAAACTTAGAAAGTTGAGAAAGTTTGAAGTGAATGAAGGATGGGATTCCACTACTTATAAGAAAGTATGGGCGAGAATGCTTCTCCGCATAACAATAATCAAAAATAATCTTTCGGAGAAAGTCACTCCTAGTCGTAGATTCCGATTAACACCATCACTCGCTCGCAAGAATCGCGCCCGAAGCTTACGAGCTGAGAAGCTAACTATTGGGGTCAAAAACAGTAATCTCGAAATAAACGTCCAAGATCGTATCTCTTAAGAAAAACCTTCTCAGAATAATTCTAGGAAAATTCCTAAGCAAGAAACCCCGGAACAACGGCCGCGTCAGAAACACGAACAATGCCAAGTTGTATGCACCACATCCAAATCGCCATCACGTGAGTTGGATCAACCAGCGCAATTCGTCATCAGGCGAGTAAGATCTGCCAATCTGGATTAGCCCTGCCCGGCCAATGCCTCTTTGAACCTCGGTCACACTTTTCTCATCTCGATTGGAGTTACCGTTGGAGCTTTGCGATAAAAACCGTAAAGACATGCTTTCTCATATGAATTCAAATTGTTTTTATAAATCGGTAACAGATGACTTAACACCAAAATCACCTCAATTATAAAAGTAATTTGAATTACTTGTGAAACCAACATCGTACCAAAGGTTTTATCTTGGAGAAATCGTAAAAACACTCAAAGTCAAGAAACTCCCCGAAACGGCCTAAAACGCGTCTAAGAGCCCACTTATGATTTCAGAAGAAATTGAGCCCAATGTCATTGTGACGGATTATCCATTATTCTCAGGAAGAGATAAATGTCAAGTTTCAGCACATAAACACGAAGATCGGGAAAAAAAGAATATTTTCGCAAAGCGATGAACTCAACCTAGGGGCAGAAAAAAAAGACGACCAACCTAGAAGGCATATATAAAGGAAACTAAAACAAGAAGCATCGGGATCCGAATATTGAGACTTAGAGAGTTCTTGTTAGCTTAGAAAGAATTAGAATTTAGGTGGCTAAACTAGCAAAGTCAAACTTAGAACGTTTCTCCACTTCTATTCTACGATTCTCTTTGTTAACAGTTCTATATTCATCTTATTTTCGGTGAAATCTTGTAAGTTTTATTCTCGTTAATCAATAAATCGCATCCGTGCAACTTACCATCAATATTTTGTTATATTTTTCTTCTTCGTATTTGTGTGTTTACACAAATAATTTGGATCCTCTGGAAAAATTAGGGTTTCCTGACTTTTCATATTTTACGGAAATTGACAGTGCAAATTTCGGTTCTCACAATTCTATAGTCTTTTGTAAAACAACAGAGGAAAAGTCATAAAAAAAGGACTCGAAATATGAAACAAATCATTATAATAGATAGATATGGGACAACTGCATTGAAATTATAAGTTCGCTAGGTACTCATGCACAAGCAACAACAAATATGGATCTGATTAAAGAGCGCGCTTTCTCGATCACTCTTTCTTATTTTCTTTTGGATGACACCGCTTGTAATAAATATTTTCCTATTACTTGTTTTTATGAGAAAATATAGTGTAAAATAAGCTTTCGATATCTCAAGGAAGTTTTTAGGTCAAAATAGATATGATGATATCAGACAAAACCCTCTTATCCTCATTTGCATAGAACTTGGCTAGTGAAGCAACACCACTCTTTTTTCCATAGAGAGTGCTAACCTAAATTAAGAGGAGCGATCCCATTGGCAATGTTGACCCAAAGGGTCATATGAACCTTCACTACTCAACGAAGTGCATCAACGGATGTAGACATGTTCTTGCTTAATCATTTTCTATCAGCCCTAGAGTACGTTTTTTGTTCGCCATAGGTCCAAGGGCTGTTTTTTATGTGTGATGTTTAGACATGAATGGAGCTTTCTCGGTAAAAAAAAAAGAGTAACCTTTCAAGGAGTAGAGATCTAGCAGAAGGACCAATAATTGTAGCCATAAGGACTGAGATCCTGACATTAGTAAGCATGATTCTGACTTCCAGCGCATGGGCCATGGGCTCCCTCTAACACTCTTATGATAATATGAACAAATTAATAGTACGACTTAATGTACTTATATTATTTTTATGTCGAAGTCCAACGTTAAATACCATATTGTATAAGAGTATTTGTTTGTGTCACTTAGTAGTATTGTTCTTATGGTACAAAGCGAAATGTATGTTCTGGTTAAAAGAGATGTTGATATAAGTAATTTAAGTTAGAGATGAGTAAAAAATAAAGCAAACAAAATTTAAGCGAATCTTGACCATATTTCGTGAGATCTTTCTCACTTGCTCTATTATTTGTCCAAAGATTTTGAAATTAAAACTCAGTCCTATCAATTAGAAACGAGTCTGGTGATTTTTGTAAAATCTGAAAATGCAATCATCAATTTGTAGATTCAATAGTTTGTAGTCACTGACGTAGTCACTAATTCAGACGACGTGTTGAGTGGTTAAGAGCATGTGGAGTCAAGATTCTGAGTTGAAGTCGTGTAGACTTGGTGAGCAAGTGTGTATCTTGAAAAAAAAAACAAGAAGAAATAAACTTGAGAAGCAAGTTTATGATTAAAGGAAGAGAAATAAGGGTATTTCAAAAAAAAAAATTGCACTTATTAATATGGAATATATTCATAACTATGAGATTTTTGGACAAAAATTTTGAGAACGTGGAGAATAACTATAAAATAGTTGTGGGATGGTCTTTATTGAAACAAAGGCACAGAGACTAATTTTATAGAAAGAAGCTTTTGGGAGTGTTTTTGGTCGTCATGAAGCAGTTGATGACGTAGCATGCGAAAAAAAAAACAAGATAAAATAGATTATTAATCCTTCAATATTGTGTGTTAAGATGTTAACAAAATACATGTAAAAGTTGAATTAATCATATCTTAAATAGATTATTTAAAGAGATTTTTAATAAAATATAGATATTTGCTTATCTTTGCTTGTTTCCACATACTATCTATATTATTTTACAATAATAAAATTTTGCACTAACAAAATTTTCTTTGAATGCATATTTACGGATGATAGATACATATGGATTACTGTCTAATACACAAAGAGGTCTTTGCCTTATGCTGACAAAAAAAACTAGGTCCACTAATCTGTTAAACAAATCATGAAAATATAAAACGAAAGATGTGGGTCGAATTTGGGTCATGAATAACTGTATACATCAAGAACGGCAGAGCTAGCTAAGTAATATAATATAACACTTGGCCCTTTAAAAACACAAACTTTTTGGAACTTGGAAGCACATTTCTATCAGAACCGGCTTTCCTAGGGAAAAATGTCTTTTTTGACTCAAAATTTCGTGTCGTGCCTTTCTATAATCAAACAAATCATAAGTGCAAAATCATATTTAAACTAAGAATTTATTTAAATTTTCAACCCAAACTTCAATTCATAGCATAAAAATCTACATTGATTAACATCACGTTAGTCAACCGTTATGTCAGACAAAACGACGTCATTTTTTATTGGAGGAAGTTTTTTAAAAATTATGTTCGCTTGAAATTAAACCATGGTCCCGCGAACATAACACAAACTTACTTACCATTGCGCTACGACACTTCTATTGATTTCTTATTAGAATTAAAACATCTATATTTTAATTTGTATATTCTAAGAAAAAATTATTTCTGTTTACAAATTATAATTGCATCAATAAGTTATATATTTTAAGTTTTTACACTCTTACACATGTAATAAAACTAAAAATGATATTTTATAAATTATTCAATATAATTAAAAATAACATTTCTCAAATAATTAGCTAATTTAAATATTTAAATTTTAAAAGAGAAATACCCTAAGATAAATCTAAATTTTTTTTGTCACAAAAATATACTTCAAAGAGAAAATTAAAGGTGTATTATATATTTATACTCTTTGGGTTAACTAATCTACACTTAGGGTTTAGAGTTATGGGGTGGGGTTTTGGAGATGAGGTTTAAAATTAAAAGAATTAAAAATAAAAAGGTATATTTTGATCATTTTTTCTTCGCGGTCTATTTTTATGACAAAAACTCTAAAATTATATATTTGAGAAATTTCCCATTTTAAAAAATCTACATATAATAATGATTGCATTTTTTCTTAAAAATTAAAAATTAAGTTTTTATTTAGTACATTACTAATTTTAAAAGTTAATTTTTGATTTAATACATTGTTTATTTTAAAACTTAAGTTTTAATTTTAAAGAAAAAAATATTTTTTTCTTATATATATTTTAAATCTAATAAGAAAACAATGGAAGCTTTGTAGCACACTGGTAAGGGAGTTTGTTTTATGTTCACCGGGGACTACAGTTCGATTTCCAGCAAACATAATTTTAAAAATAAATCCTCCAATACGAAACGACGTCTTAGGGGCTGACTGGTGTAACCGCAGCGGTTGCGGCTGCGGTTGCCGGCGTTTACGGATGCGGGTGGTTGCGGTTTTATGCGTTATTAAGAGATTTAAACGACTGGTAAAACGGTTAAAAATTGTTACGTTTGCGGGATACTTATGACTCGTTAACTACCAAATGCGAAAGTTGTTAAATATAAATGAACAATATTTATATTTTATATAATTATAAAAATATTGAAAATCATATTATTATAATAAATATAAAAATTATATTTATAAAATTATATTATTATTTTTTTAAAAAAAATATAGAAATATTTTTCTTTAAAGTTTTAATAATATAAATTAAAATATAATATATATATATATATATTATTTTTATTATTTCAATTTTCAATTAAATAGTATTTATTTTTTATTTATATAGTTTTTTTGAAAAAATAATAATTTTTTGACCCTCCCGCAACCGCCCACAACCGCAAACGCTAGCTGGAACCAGCTTTTGAATTTTAGAGGTTTATAGCGGTTTGAAGCGATTTATGGCGTTTTATATGATTGTTGCAAAACGCCAACAACCGCTACCAACCGCAAAAGCTGCGTTTGCGGGTGGTAGCGGGAAAATCAGTCACCCCCTTAGTCAATGTAGGTTTTTATGATACAGATTGAAGTTTGGGTCGAAGATTAAAAAAAATTCTTAGTTCAAGTATGATTTTGCACTTATGATTTGTTTGCGTATAAAAAAATGCATGACACAAAATGTTGACATCGAAAAAGACAATTTTTCCGGCCTTTGCTAATACATTACTAGTTGGCACACGCCCATTATTTACCTACTCAAGTCTCTAAATTCAGTTGTTATCTAAACGTAGACTCAATTCAAAATAACTTCATAACAATTTAATAATTATGTGACTGCTTGAACCATGTAGATGTTTCTGAATCTCGGCACGTAAAAGTAAAACAGTCGGTTTGAGAGATCATGTCTTGCTTCCCTTCACTTACTTTTTTTTTTGTAAACCCCCTTCACTTACCTTATTTTTTTCTTGCACAACCCCCTTCACTTACTTAAAAGGACAAAAATCCTCGATAATGATCTCATTTCAAAATTATTTTACTACAAAGATCATATTAATTATACCGCTGTTCTATTGTCATATAACCCAGAAACGACGTCATTGTATATTTAATTATGTTCGAAGTTATTCTTATCCTAGATTTTGTACAATCTCTATTCACTCTTGTCTTTTCCCCCGCACTGTGTTTGTATTTAGGAGTTGCAATTTCAATTTTGTTGATATAATGTATCAATTTGTGTGCAATGTGAAACATGTCTCTAATCAGAATTTTCTGCTATCATTGACATAAAAGACAATAAGATTGCGATACCAATGTAGCTATCAAGCAGTGTTGCAAACTGCCAATAAAGCTAATATAGCTATTTTGGGGTCAATTTTAAATAAATTTAATCAGTAAGTTAATAACAGATACTATCTTGAAAGGATTACTTATATATATATATATTAAAGTGATGATTATATGCAAATTTCTTCTTATATCACTCTAAGATCAGAATATTCACAACATAATATAAGAACAATTAATTGTTTTATTAGATTTTCTCTAAAGATTATACAAGTAGAGTTACAATAAAAGGTATATGAAGGTATATAAGAAAAAGAAGCATACATATTACGTAGTATATATACTAAAGATATAGAAGGATTTAGTATATTTGTGTCTGGATTAAAAATAAACATGCATATTAATTAACTTCTCTGGATTGCAAATGTTTAAATGCTAAAGATATTGGAGGATCTAGTATATGTTAACTTTATTTATTCAAACACAAGCTTATTTAGTTATGTCACGTACTCACATACGTGCGGAGATATACAACTATGGGGTGATTTCAAGATCCAGTGATCTAACCAAGAAGTAGAATTCAGTTTTACCACTCGGTTTAGTTTTCCAAACAATGGTTATAAGAACTCAAATTATACATAGTAAACTCATATAATGGTTCAGAAATATTTATTACATAGTTATGGGAAGATATATTTTCGAACTGTTCTCATTGAGGGACCATAAAAACCGGTCCCCGAAGCAATAATTAGGAAACAACTTTAGTTAAGAGGCAAACATATATACCACTTCGCTCTGTTCAATTTTATCATATAATACACGAATAAGTAACATATATAAATATAAATAAATGTAAAGCTGGACCACACTATATATGAACAAGTCTGCAAGAATGCATAAAGAAGTAAGAGTGAGATAATGAGTGTGAAGCAATTTCTAGTTTCAAGTTTCAAGAACACTCATAAACCCTAAAAGCTCAAAATTGTATACTGTCTCAGAATTTATCAGATATCTCAGTTTCCCTTTTTCCACACTCTGATCTTATTGTTTTTTTCTTCTTGTATTCTTTTAACGGTTATGATTGATTTGCTTTATTTTACATATCACCTTAAATTATCGTAGATGCTCCTTTTCTATGTTTGAAACATTTCAATTTCTTCTTTATTTACAAATATAGATTTCTGCTAGTAAACAAAGCTATATATATATGTATGCGCTCTCTTATCAATTTATTTTTCCACCTATTTTGCTTTATTCAAGATTATATTTCCATATAAGGAATACTCTAAGATAAATTTTAAAAAAAATTTGTCATTAAAATAGTTTTTAAGGAGAAAAATAATCAAAATAAATTTTATTAAAGAATGTAAATATATATTTATATTCTTGGGTTAACTAATCTAAATTTATGGTTTAGAGTTATGCGGTGGAGTTTTGGAAACGAAGTTTATAATTAAAAAAATATATTAAAATTTTACAAAATTAAAAAAAATGTCAGTATTTGTCATTTTTATTTTTACGGTTTATTTTTATGACAAAATTTTCAAAAATATTTATTTGAGAGATTTAACTTATTTATATATTTATAAATAAATTATATCAGTCTTAGAGATAGAAAAGAGGAGTAAAATGCGAAAAAGAATATTAAGCTTGGGAGAAAATAAATTGAGTTGAGAAATGCTAACTTGGGCAGAAGTGCACTCAGAGATGACGTTGGTCAATATTTAAAAAAGGGTTCTAAAATGATGACGTCGTGCGTAAGTAGGGGTATTTCGGTCTATCAAGTATAAAATAGATTCCTTTGTCAAAATTTGGTATGAAACGGCGGAAAGACATGCCGTTTGGGTTGGACCACTTCCTTTTATATGTAATCATCCCGTTCTTTCAACAATCGCACTCCGACGCATGGCGCGTTTAACTCACGTGTTCAATAGCTCTACAAACAGAATATTGTTAGTGTTTACTGTTACTGTTTCTTTTCTACTGTTTAGTTTTTGGTGAAACTGTTTATTACTTGGTATCATAGCTTCATAATAATAGTGTTTATTTTTAAAAGTTATAGTTGAATAGAGATCAGTTTGATGTGAAGAAATATGTATATGAAAAATATGTGCATCTTAATTAGCGTCATTTCACAAGTTTTTTGTCATCAATTAGAGGAACTCTGATTAGTGACACGTTGAGTTATAGTTAAATAACAATAAAAAACTATAATTTTATGTAACTCTCACTAAAAATTTATGTTGTAGAAACAGGATATTTATATAATGAATTCAAAGTAAAAGTATGATTTACTATATTTTTATAATTATTGACTAGTAACATTTTTGATAAAGAGATATCATATAATAGTTTAAAAAATATTGTCATAAAAATAGCTTTTAGTAAAAAATAATTAAAATAGAATTTATTAAAATGTGTAAATATAGATTTATATTCTTTGGGTTAACTAATTTAGACTTATGATTTAAATTTATGATTGAGATTTATGAGGTATAATTTTGTAAGTGAATTTTAAAATTAATATATATATATATTAAATATTCAAAATAAGAAAATATTATTTCAGTCATTGTATTCTTGAGTGTTATATGTATGACAAAATTTTCAAAAAACTATTTAAAAAATTAACCTTTTTGATATATAAGTTGCGCATATATTATACAAAAGAAAATTATGGATATCAACAAAAAAATTGTTTGTATAACCAAAAAAACATTATCAACAAATGATCATGTAAGCTATAGGGTACAAGTATATACTATATGTATTATATAACAATTGCCATATTACCCCTCCCTCACACTCATATGTCCATCCGGAACTATTTATTTATTTATTACAGTTTTTTTGGATCCCATTTATTTTCCTATTCAACTTTTAATTGATTTTACTTTTTATTAAAAAATTATTGAACTTTATATTTTACATATTAAAAATATAATTTTTTCTACAGGTAACATGATTTAAAATTTTCAAAATAAAAATATATTTCATTAGATTTTACAATATTAAATAAACTTGATTTCAAACCTTTGCTATTTTACACATGAACATAGTTTATTTGGATTTTCTTTTTAAATTAAATATAATTTTATTTTGTTAAATTCTATTTAGAAACATAAAATAAAAATTTAATATATCAATCTCTCTCTATTTAGATCTATTCTACATGTACAGAAAAAAGTAGAATAATATTTGGGTGTAGGTTAAACGTACTCACATGCTACAAGAATAAAAATGTTTAAGTGTAGTCAAATGTTCAGATTTTTCAAGATATGGTTACTTTTTTAATTTTTTCTCGCATTGATTAATTTACAAATTAACCCTATTAATTATAGAATTTATTATTATTAATAAATTTACTAAAATTGAGTAAATTTAAAATATATTATATATTAAGTAAATTAAATTAAAATTAAGGAAATATACTATATACTTATGTGTTTATTCTAACAAAAGTACATATATATACATAAACTTTTAATTACCAAATAGAATTAGAAATAATTTTAGATAATTTAAATGGAAAATATTTTATAAATTGACTAACTAGCAAGTTAACATCTATGTAAAATTTTGAAAATGTTTTTTAACTGTCGAAAATTAAACGTGCCACAGCCATTATTGGTATTAAAGAAAACTAAAATTTTTAAAAAGAAAAAAAAAAGTAAACGTAAGATGACTAACATAATACCAAAGGAAAAAAAACTAATTCAATTTTTAATTAATAAATTTTGTTGATTTTGAACTAACATTTAAATTATCAAATTTTTCGAAGATATAACTCATAATTGTAACTCATAGGTAATACAATATAGCTCAAATAATTAAGATTAATTCTTGAATGGTAATATTTTTGAGTTATATCTTTAACTCAAACTTAATCAGTGATAACTCATGTCACCAATCAAAATCTAGATTGCAAAAATCGTATCCACAACCAATATAAACTTAATGGAGTCAAATTTTGGTGAGGAAACGGGATTGATAATATTTAACCACTTGAAAAAAGAACTTCCACAATTGATAATATATCCATTTATATTTTTATATGACTTCAGAATTGGGTACATATATACAGGGGTTGAAGGCAGTACAAGACTTATGTGGGCATGTGCACCCACAATTTTTCAATATAAAAAAATTGTAAAATGTATAAGCTTTAGCTAGCTAAAATAGAAGAAGTCACAATGTGCACCCATGATTTCATAAGTTCGATCTCAGTTAATGTCATTTATTTTACTTTTTATGAGTTGTGCACCGATCCAAAAAACATTCTAGATTCGCCCTTGTACATATATTTAGTGATTTAATAATGATATTGATTGTTTCAAAACACTTCCAAAACACTAATAACATAAAAATCGATGTTACAACAATATTTATTATTTGCAAACTAAAAGTTTTTTGTGAACTTTTTTTTTGTCGACAAGTTTTTTGTGAACTTGTATAACCAAAAAGTTGTGATGGAATCACAACATAACATCTCATTTGCATTAAATTTCCTTTAAGATCTTGATTTATAAAAAAAATTAGTTTAGACTATGCCATCACCATTACGTATACTTTATAATTTTCTTTTGTTAATCTCATTAAAAATGGACTAGACATTTTGTTTAATGATATGTTTTTAGAGAAACAGGCGCGTGTGAGATGATATATCTAGTTCTGTTAATGCGTGTATGGGTAAGAATTGGAGAAAATGTGAGAAAAAGAAAAGAAAATGGTCCCAAGAAAGAGGAAATAGATGCAAAATTTTGGTGGAATTAATATACAAAAAAGTAATATAGAAAAATAAAGAAGAAACAAAAATAACGAGGGACCACTTAATCACGTCTCATGAACAGTCCCTTAGTTTTGGGACAGTTCTTTTTTTTTTTTTTGATAAAAAGTTTAGGGACAGTTCTTCACACCATCATGTACCATTTTTTTTAGATAATTCTTATTAACTTATTCTTTGATGGTCCGGTCTAATAGTTCTATATAATTAAGAAATGCAACGTATTTGCTATATATTAAATATAAATATTTTGAAAAAAATTCCTAAAAGTTAGACAATGGACTTATAGGTTTCTTGGCATGAGCCTGGGGTAAGATATGCTATAATTAAGAAAAATCCATCAATATTCTGTTTTACAAGTAATATTTTGATATATTGTTGGTTATAAGTTATAATCAACTTTTTCATTTATAAGAAAATTCATGGTTTATCCATCCAATGAAATAAATAATATTTTAGGTGATTCTATTAAGAAAAATTGCCAAAAATTGCATAAGTTAAGTACCATTTTGCAAAAATACACATTATTAAAAATATATTAATATTTGGGTTTACACTTTAGTGATTATTGTTTAGGGTTAAAAGTTAAAGGGTAATGTAGAGTTTCTAATTTTTTATAAATATTTAAAAAAGTTAATTAGGTCTATTTTCATCAAAAAAATTAAAGTATTTTTGAAAATTATCTTTTATTAAATGTAAATTTGTAAATTGGTATCAAATATGTGATAGAATTGCAATTTCTCCTTCTATTAATATTGTCTGGTTAAATAACTATAAACACAGTGTTTTGTTTGTTTCTTTTATGCATCTTATTATGTTCTCTTTTACAAATCGGTTTGACGTTAACTAATCAAAGATTATCCTACTCAAAAAGCTATTCTAATAATTAATTAACTTCTTTACATATGTTTGTTATTTTAAAATCAAATATTGACACTGTAAGGGTTGTTTACCACTAGTTTACACGCGGCTACAGACTGCTGTTAAAAGTTTCCTATATTTTATTTACTGATATTATTAATAACTATTGTTAAATCAGAAGACAACTGCCACACAGACATATCTGAGAAAAGCCTGAACTCAACTTCCACTTCTGGTTTGATCTCTTGGGATTCGTACTCGTTTATTATCTCCTCTACATCTATAAATGAACAGGTATACATACAAAGATATATATATATATATATATATATATATGTATAGATTTAGCTTAGTTAACTTTTAAGCCATTGACAAAAAAACTAGTAAAAGTTAAAACTACAATATTATTATCATTATTTGTATATTAAAGGATATCATTTGGACTAGTAGTTAAAATTTATTCATTCACATGACTGGCTAAAATATATGTTCAACTATTGTTTTTCAAATTATAAAATCACCGTCAATGTTCTAGTAGGAAGACTTTATAAGCTTCATAATAAAGTTTAAAATAGTTGCAAAATCTTTTAATAACAAGGTTGCTTAGATAAGCAAACCAACACCACCAAATTTGATATCATTGTTTAAGATAACATATTAAAAATGATTATGTTCTACATATATATATATATATACTAATATACACAGCCATGTTACACGTATAGGTTTGAGCAATATATAACACACTACTAAATAAACATTATTAAATATAACAATATAATAAAATTAAATGAAAGAGATATTCCATATGACTGTTTGTAGCTAGTTTGGGTACCCGCAAAGGTTCTCCAATTTTAACCTTAGTTTAATCCAGTTACTTTGTGTTTTTTTTGTAAATAATCCAGTTACTTTGTTTTTCTCCAGCCATTTGTTTTTTTTTTCATTGGACCAATGTAAGTATACCATGATAACATACATGTCCCGTATCATGCATCCTGTTTGAATTTTCTTGTAAGTTAATTTTCAAATTATTATAGGTTCTTAATAATTGAAGGAAGATAAATAAAGAATAGAGGGAGACATCCGTAGTATTTTCATGGTCAAACTAGTAGTGCTAAGAAGAAAAAATGAAGAAAAAAAATTAATTTATTAAGACATATTTCAAATATATAAATTTCTAGATAATAAAAAACAAACAAAATTTATGTATAATTGAAGAAAATTAATTATATGTAATAAAACTGAAGAAACTTAATAATACAGCTTAGATTTGAAAATAGTGAAGGTTTTTTTTTGACCAAACTTGTGGTATAGAAAGAGAAAAAGAAAGAACATTGATTGTTTGATCCAAAAAGAGAACATTGATTGCTAGCTAGAGTCTGTGGGAGGGTCATGATCAACCTATCTTCTGATCTCTGATGAGATACCATCTGATATTTTATCTTCCTAGGTTTTATTTCTAAATTTTATTTTACCATTTTATAATATTCATTTATCTTGCCTGTAGTACAAATTAACAGACCTATACTAAACAAAATTCATTTCCTCAAAGTACAATACAAGAGAGAGGTGAAGCCACACAATCTCTTTTTGCCCTCTCTCTCTCTCTCTCTCTCTCTCTCTCTCTCTCTCTCTCTCTCTCTCTCTCTCTCTCTCTCTCTCTCTCTCTCTCTCTCTCTCTCTGTTATATCTCTTCTGTTTAATTCTTTTATTTTTCTTTTTCCTCTATCGCTCTATCGTCTCTTCCTAATCTCTTTCTCTGTCTTATAGTATTGACAAACGAATAGGAAGAAATAATTGATATCTCTATGCCAACTTTTACTTAGGGTTTTAGAGCTATCTCTGTTGTTTGGGATATGACACAAACTCTGGTTCTTTGGCTCTTTCTCATGATTTGGGAACTCAGGATATGAAAAACTTTGCTTCAGTTTTGTTTATTGATTCTTTTCAACTTTCTTTGGAGATGGGTTCATCTAGATCTTGATGAAACTGTTGTTTGTATCCCAAAAGGAGTTTCCTTTTTTCTTGTCTTCTTTTTGGGTCTTTAATTCTTGAGAGGACATGGCAAGTGATCAATTCCATGGTCATAACCAACATCATCAAGTGATTAATCAGATCCATGGGTTTGATGAGAGAAGCCACAACCCAACCGATCATCAACAAGATCATTACAACCATCAGATCTTTGGCTCCAACTCCAACATGGGAATGATGATAGACTTTTCCAGGCATCATCAGACTAGGATGACAAGTGGAATAGATCATCATCATCATTATCATGATCAGAATCAGATTTTAGAAGACTCGTCTTCCTCCATGAGGCTATGCAATTTTAATAATAATTTCTCAAGTGAAGTAAATGATGAGAGACCACCACAAAGACCAAGCCAAGGTCTTTCTCTTTCTCTCTCCTCCTCAAATCCTACAAGCATCAGTCTCCAATCCTTCGACCTCAGACCCCAACAACAAGGGTATTCTGCTAAATCAGCGCATCTCCCACACAGCCAGATGATGATGTTGATGGATAGTCACCACCAAAACAACAACAGCAATCATCATCAGTTTCAGATTGGGAGTTCAAAGTATTTGACTGCAGCTCAAGAGCTACTGAGTGAGTTTTGCAGTCTTGGAGTAAAGGAAACTGATGAAGAAGTGATGATGAAGCATAAGAGGAAGCAGAAAGGCAAACAACAAGAAGATTGGGACACAAGTAACAACAACAATGATCAACACGACCAGTCTGCAACAACTTCTTCAAAGAAACATGTTCCACCACTCCACTCTCTTGAGTTCATGGAGCTTCAAAAAAGAAAAGCCAAATTGCTCGCCATGCTTGAAGAGGTATATATTTACTTTACTATCAAAACGATTCATGGGTTTGTTAGAAAATCTATTATTTTTAGTCAGGTTTCATCTTATTCTAAATACGCTAACTATGAAAACGAGTATGGGCTTGTTAGAAAACTAAATATATTTTCATTTGATTTCAACATATTCCTATAAAATGTAAAAAAGAAACCACAAATCTTGGATCAAAAACATTTCATGGTCTGTTAAATAATATATTTTTTTCAACTTATTCATAAAATGTAAAATATTAATACCCAAAAATCTTCTATTTTCGATTCTTAATTATGGTCCATATATTTTCTTAAAGATACAAATTTCTTTTACACATATAAAAGATAAAAAGATTCCTTTTTGTCTTCATTCCTTCATGTATTCTCGTCGAAAACAAGTTCGATGTAACACTACCAAAATATTAACCCTTTTAATTCCTTTAAGCATTATTTCCTTTTTATATAGAACTAAAATAAAATTTATTTTGCTATGCTTTTGATCTAATATGGAGACTCTAGTGGTCCTCATAACAGCAATCAATTCCATCATCATAAGCCATAACGACTTGTTTCTTTTACATGAATGCTCATTCTATGAATCGCATTTATACGGTGTGGTTGAACTATTTTTTTTCTTTGGCAGCTTAAAAGAAGATATGGACATTACCGAGAGCAAATGAGACTGGCGGCAGCAGCGTTTGAGGCGGCGGTTGGGGTAGGAGCGGCGGAGATGTACACGGCGTTAGCGTCGAGGGCAATGTCTAGGCACTTCCGGTGTTTAAAAGACGGACTTGTGGGACAGATTCAAGCAACGAGTCAAGCTTTAGGAGAAAGAGATGAGGATAATCGTGGGGTCTCAGTTGCGGCACGTGGGGAAACTCCACGGCTGAGATTGCTTGATCAAGCTCTAAGGCAACAGAAATCGTATCGACAAATGAGTCTCGTGGAAGCTCATCCTTGGCGTCCACAACGTGGTTTGCCTGAACGCGCGGTCACGGCGTTAAGAGCTTGGCTCTTTGAGCACTTTCTTCACCCGTAAGTTACTAATCTCATACATACCCTCTTTTTATGCATTAGGTGTATTACTATTACTCAAAACGAAAAATGCGAATATTATGAAGATAGATAGGGGTTTGACTTTAGTAACAATTTACTAATAATCAAATAGTTACAAGTTAAGTGCCTTTTTAGTTAACTAATGATTGAGGAATCTAATAGTTTTAAATCAACTAAACATACCCTACTTTGAAAATTTTAAGTGGATTTGTTTAATTATATATATTTATAGCATAAAGAAATAATGTGTCTAAATTGTTTAATTAAAATAATGCATTTATATTAGTACATATATTATATGCATTTTTACCAGGATATACTGTATGTGAACATTATATAAAAGATACGTACATTTTACAAAGAGAGATTGAGATTGAGATTGACTTGACAAGCTGAGGATCCAATCTACCTTAATCTGTTTATTGCATGGTGGATTTTTATTTCTCTTTTTTTTTCTTTGCTTGCATCATTGGTGTAAAAGTGTATCTATCTATCTATACATATCTTTTTAGATAATGCATAACTAAATATAAAAAATATTTAACTGGTGGTTGAAAGACAGAAATAGAGAAAGGAACAAAGTTGATTCAGAGAGAGAATCAATGTTCTTTACCTTACACTAACAAAAGAGAGAAACTATGAATGACTCCTTGCTTTTTTCTCCCCCATGTTTTTATTTTCTTATCCTTTTCCTTTTATTATTAATATATTTATTTGATAAAATTATAGTATATTTATCACATGCAAGACTTGTCTCCATCAAATTCCCAAACACTGATCAAACAATGAAACATCTTGTTAGTTTTAACCCGAACCCTTTACCTTTGCTTCCATTTATGTGCATCATTTTTCAATCATATGCAACCATTTTAACAAACCTATCTTTTATTTTACTAGATATCATTTCTACAAAGTAATATTTTCTTATCTTTCAGATATCCAAGTGATGTTGATAAGCATATATTGGCCCGACAATCTGGTTTATCAAGAAGTCAGGTAAAACATAACTTCACTAATTCTTAATATATTCCAAATAATCTATTTAGGTATCATACATAAATGGAATTTAATTGAATTAATTCTAATAATGACGACATTGTTAGGTATCGAATTGGTTCATTAATGCAAGAGTTAGGCTATGGAAACCAATGATTGAAGAGATGTATTGCGAGGAAACAAGAGGAGAAGAACAACAAATGGAGATTACAAACCCGATGTTCATCGACACTAAACCGAACCCGAACCAGTTAATGCCAGTCGAACCGGAATCTTTATCCTCTGTGGTTACAAAGACCGGCCACAAAGACAACTCCAACCTAGGAACGGCTTCGTTTGGGTCAACGTTTGACTTTTCATCATACAGTAACCAAGCTGTCACATACACTGGCGAAGGAGGGGCACGTGACGTGTCGTTGACGCTTGGATTACAAAACGGTGGTGTGAGTTTAGCGCTATCTCCAGTGACGGCTCAAGGGGGACCACTTTACTACGATAGAGACCACATGGAAGGACCGGTTCAATATACATCGTCGATGTTGGATGACGATCAAGCTCAGAATCTGCCTTACATGAATTTGATGGGAGCTCAATCACTTCACGATATGGTTTGAAGAAAATTGAAATAATTAAATTAGTAATTGTATAACCGATTCGGTTATGTAACGGTTTAGTTAGATAAGAAAACAAAAACTAGATATTTAAAAATACCGTCGTCTACTTGAATTGGCATGGGTGTAGTCGAAGATATTATTATATGAGTTTAGTTGGTTCGCCCATATCATTTCTTGGATATTTTTAAAAATTTAGAAAATATAACATTCGATTTGAGGGTATTATTCAGATCTCAATACTTTTGTTTTTTGGTATCTCTTAAACATTATTCAATAAACATTACAACATTTGAACTATGACAAATGACAACCATAAATATAATTTTTAAAGTCATTAGAAAAAATAAGTTACTCGATAGAGATATATATATATATATATATATATATACTATTTTTTATTAAACTAACCATAAAACTATCGGATAATTTTTTTACTGTTATTAATGTTATTCATTCTTTATTTAAATGAAATCTACGACATTACCTAATATGGTTAAAATGACAATTAATAATTTTGAATAAGAAAGATTTGATAGAAATTTGTGTAGCCTCTATTCTTTTTATTTAATTTCATATTATAGAAAGAAATTAAACAATCACATTAACTAAACAATAATATTTAGATTTTTCCATATATGTTACATTTTGAATTTTAAATTACTAAAACCTAAAATTTTCCACATAAAATATTTTTTTATAGCAAGATACAAACAATTATAAAATCATATGAGTAGCAAATCTCATTTAATCGATATTTAGATTAAATATATATACATACCTTCTAAAAATATATAATATTTTAATTTTAAAATTTACATTGAACAAGTATTAAAAATTTAATATTTTAATTTTGAACTTTGCATTGAATTTTTCAAAAACGATTATGGATTACTATAAATATTAAATGTCCCACATTGAAATGATTTAAATTTTTTTTGTTAGAAATTTATACAAAATGATCATTAAATTATATGAGTATGAAACTCTTTTACTATATAGCTAAATAAAAAATATACTATATATGTATGTTAACATCACTTAAATTTAATCATATATCACAAACTATATAAAACTGATTATTTGAATATACTTATATAAAGTGCTGGTAAATAAACAAGAGTCATTGTTTTGATTTACATACTCATATTAATTTAATTATATATGTTGTAGTTACTGATTTCTTATTATTTAATAAATTATTAATTATTTTATAATAGGTAATAAATAAATAATACATAAAATAATTTGTATATACAATGATAATTTCACACAACATGCAGATTTTAACTTAGTAAATATATATATATATATATATATATATTAGTGTTCTAGAAAAAATGGCATAGGCACCTAAACGTGTGTCTAGTCGGTAAATCGGTATGAGCGAAATGATACTTTCAAAAAATCAATCTAAAATTTGAAAAATCGATTTAGACATCCACCTAAACAATAATCCTATCCTCTATACGACGTCTAACCATTCCCTACCAATTTTCAGAATATTGATATATAGTAAATCAAGTTCTTATATATAGTGTATGGTCGAGTAATTAATGACAAAACCTAATAAAATAAAGTTGCCGACAAAAACAATAAGTAAAGAACAAACTCAATATTTGGACCATCTTGGTCGATACCGTTCACGTGTACACTACGTATCAATTGTAAATACACAGATAAGAATAAAAATATATGGTGTATCAACATGTTCTATAACATTCCATGGTCTAAACTCTACAGTCTCATAAACATGATAGTATTCGTCGACACTGTTATTATTCAGTTGGTTAGATGTTTGGTTTCAGTGTCTTCTGAATTATTTTGACCAAATGCTCAGATACCTCCTGATTAAAAGAAAAGAAAGAGCGTGACAGTAAAATATACAGAATCTTGTTTGATTCCCAATACACCTTTGGTTGAATTTACAGTATATTTAGATTGACTATAGTATTTATTCATGTTTATGATCATTTTTAATTTTCTTATTTTATTTTGTAGTCATGTTTCATCATTTTTTTGTAAAATAATCGATTGCTTCCACAGATAGCATGGGTTATATCATCTAGCTGAATATTAAATCACAAGTTAAGAATGATTGATGTACTAAACTACAAAACAAATGAAGTGAGATGAGGTATAGTTAATGAAATATAGTTTTGTATATTTAAAAATAAATAAATTACCAAAAAAATTACCAAATAAATCACAAGTGTGCATATCAACTATCGAATAAGTCCAGCAGACAATTTTGGGCCTCAAATTAGGAGTCAAGTGCTCCCATACTCTCTCTCATATAACAATCTCTTATTGGCCTCTAAAATCTCTTATACCCCCATAACTTTAATAAAATACAAATATTCGATTTTACCTTTCTCTATTTAAAATAAAAATATTTTCAAAATTTTAAAATTTTAAATTTCAATTTTAAATTTCAAATTTCAAAATTTCGAATTTCAAAATCATAATAATACTTTTACGTTGTTATATTGAATTCTACTTCGTTATACTAAGTATTACTAAGTTAGTTATATTGAGTTTTGCTAGTTATATTAAGTTATACTAGATATACTGCATACTACTAGTGAGTTACATATACCTAGTTATACTAGGTGTACATAGTTTTACTAATTATACTGAGTTATAATAGTAATAATGTGTATTATTAGTGAGTTAGATATATCAAGTTATACTAGTTATACTGAGTTTTATACTAGATATACTAAGTTTTACAAGTTATACTGAGTTTTACAAGTTATATTGAGTTACCCTGGTAATACTATGTACTACTAATATGTTAGGTATACATAGTTGTACATCGTTATACTAGTTATACATAGTACTATTGAATTCAGATTTGAAGATGTAACAAATAAAAAGACGAATTATACTTTAAAAGGGAGAACAAAAAGAATAAGAACCCTAAATCAGAAAAGAAATAGATATATAAAGAACAAAAAGAACCCTAATCATACAAAACCTAGAATCTTACAATAAAAACCCACATATCAAAAGAAAACACAGATCTGAAGCGCAAAAAGAAAAAAATCTGAAGCAAATAGGTTGAGCCGTCGCCATTAAAGATCCAAACAAAGTTAGATGTTCCATTTACGTCATTTTCTCCGCCATACTGCATAGATCTAGAATTATAGGTCTATCCAAAACTATTTTTCTTTTAGTGGTGAAAGAAGAATCGCGAATCGCAGAGAAAAAAAAAGAATTACAAATCGCAGAGAGAGAAGAATTGCAGAGAAAAGGAGAAAGAAGAAGGAATAGAAAAGGAGAAGAAGAAAATGAAAAGAACAAACTATCGGCGGGTACACTAAAAATTAGGTTAAAGTAAAGAAGGGTAAATATGAAAATATCTTATTTTACGAATTTAAAGTAAATCAATTTATAAATAAAATTAGAAGAAGTCCTTGGGAGATTAATGATTGAGATATGGGGGCTATAGAGGATATTCCTCTCAAATTAGTATCATTTAAACCCCAATGTCCGTTTAAAGCAAGAAACTTGTGCTATAGTAAACCCAAAAAGAAAAAATGTTTTGTATATAAATCACACACACTACTTTACTCTTCTTCATTATCGAGCGAATTTGTCTCCTAACTCCCTTCGTTTTGCTTCTAAAAGTTTCCCAACTTCCGTGTCCAAGTACCTAAATCCTCAGCTTCAACTATAGATTACAGAGATGACCGAATGATTTGGCCGCTAGATTATTTCTTGGATCCAAAATTATAAACCACTAGTTGGACTCTGTGAAGATGCAAGCAACATCTTATAGATGTCAATAGTCAGTGTTGAAGTAGTCGTTGATGCAGACAACGTGTTGAGTAGTGAAGAGCATTTGAAGTCAAGGTGATGAGCTGGAGTTGTATAGACTTGGAGAACAAGTGTGTATTTTGGAGAAAAGACAAGAGGAATAAACTTGAAGAGCGAATTTATGACTTAAAAGAAGAGGAATAAATGTATTCAAAGAAGAGGAAAGTTGTACTTATTGATATGGAAGATGTCCACATTCATGGGTTCTTTGGACAAGAGTTTTGGAAAACTGGATAATAACTATAAAATAACTATGGGATCGTCTGTATTGAGACAAAGACACATAGACTAATTTTATAGAGAGAGAAGCTCTTGGAAGTGTTCTTGGTCGTCTTGAAGCAGTTGTTGATGTATCAGGCGACGAAGAGACAAGGTTGGATAGATTATGAATCATTTAGTAGCATGTGATAGGGTGTTAACACTGGGCGTGTAAAGCTAAATAAATAAGATCTTGTAAGATTGTTTAAAGTCAATTTCTAATGAAGCAAGATGTGTTTGCTTGTACTTGCTTGTCTCAAGCTGCCTTCTTTATTATTGTATTATGATGTCATATTTGCACTAACAATTGGTATCAGAGTGGTCAATAAAGTTATTTGTATGATCTTGAATGTGAAGATGGGCACGATTGTTACGCATATGGCAATCATTTTGAATGTGGCCAATATGGTCATTAGAAGGCTCGCATGAAGCAATTGATAAGAGGAATCAGTGAGGATGCGTGGAAAGCTGTGGATATTGGTTGGGAGGAGCCTACCATAGTCATAGAAGATGGGAAGAATCCCAAGCCAAAAGAGTATTAGACAGAAGCAGAGCGCAATGCATCAAAATTTAATACAAAGGCTCTGTCAGCGATTTTTGCAGCTGTTGAAGCAGAATAATTTCAACTAATTCAAGGGAGTACTTCAGATAAAGAGGCGAGGGAGATCCTGTTGAATTCATTTGACGGAGAAGAGAGTATCAAGAGGACACGTCTGGAACATCTTGGATCGCAGTTTGAGAATCTCAAGTGATCTAATTTTGATTCGGTGGCAAGCTTCAGTGCTAAACTCAGTTCTATGGAGCATGAAGCATCTATACTTGGAAAGAAGTACAAGGAGAATAAGCTGGTAAAAAAGTTACTACGTTGTCTTCCAACTAAGTTTGCAGCTCACAAGGTGTTCTTAAAAATGACTACAAACACATATGAGCTCAAGTTTTACAAACTTGTGGGTATGCTGCAGGCAGAAGAAATGGAGACATACAATAGCTCAGTCTCTACGTCAAACAGTGCGATAAGGAGTACAACGCTTGTAGATGAGAAAGATGTTGATAAATTTCAGAAGCTTGAAAATGTTGTGTGTATGTTGGCTAGAAATTTTGGTGGAAGAAATCAGCATGGTTTCCAGGGAGGTGATCATGGGAATGGAAGAAAAAGAGAAGGTCTCAATTGCTATAAATGTGAAGGTGTTGGTCTTATAAGGCCTGACTGTCTTGTATCACAACGGAAGCAACTTAAGTGTTCTGAGTGCATAGGGATTAGACACACACGGCGTGAATATCTAAACTCAAAGAAGGGAAAAGTTAAATCATTACAGTCGTCTGATGATTCAGAGTCAGATGATGAAGGAAAGGTGATGAAAAATCTTGTTGTATTTGGTGCACGCAAGGAGGGATCCATTGAGTCCTCGAATTCAGATTTTGATACAGATGTTGAGGATTATCAAGTGTTGCTTAACAAGTGGTTAAATATCACGAATGAGAATCTGAGATTGCAACGATCTGGTGCAGAGTCGTAAGCAGAATGTATCTCAGAAGCAAAGCGAGCTGATTGAAGAACTTACGGCTTTAAAAAAGAAGAATGAATCTCTTGAAGAGGAGGTGAGAAAACTAAGAGAACTTGATAATGGTGAACAAGAGAGAGCAAGAAAGCTGGAATGTGATTTGACTGAAAAAACGCAAACAGATTAGAATGCTCAATAGTGGATCCAAGGAGTTGGATAATATAATTTAGATGGGATAACAAGCCAAGACGAATTGGGAACTGGGATACCGAGGAGCTAACAATATTGGCGTACAACAAAAGGGGATATCACACTTCATGCGAGGGAGCACATCATGGAGCCAAATAAGTTTGTCCGGAAGTGCGTCAGGACGTACACAAAGGAGTACGATAGAGTGTTCTACAACGTGAAGCTGTGAGTAACAAGCCGAAGGTAATACATCAATGCACTAAGATGAAGTTCAGGCATGAGGTTCTGTAGCATGGTTGTGCATCAGGTATAAGGTAAGAGACTTATCGGTGAATCAGCAACTGTGCCAGGCTAAACAAGAAGCAATATCAGATGTGTTGTTGGTTATGTGGGAAGGTTGGACACAAGAAGGTGGACTGTTTTGCTCGTGAGAAAAGCAGAAACATGACCAAGAGCGTGAACAAGACGTTCATTGAACCAAAGAGGGTTGAGAAGGTGTTGATAGCCAAGCGTGGCATAGTTGATGAAATCAAAGAAGAGACTTCAGAAGAAGGATTCGACTTTGTCAGGAATGATCTTGCAGAAGATCAATAAGCATCAAACCTGGAGCCAAGACACAAAGTTGTGTATGGTTCAAAGAGGAAAGAGATCAAAATGCGTCAGGAAGTGATGCAAAGTGATCATCATGAGAGTGAGGATGAATCACCCAAAGACAATAGCAACGAGTGTAGTGTGCACTCAGTGTGGATGAGGAGGGGCTCGTGGTCAAGATGAAGAAACATGAAGTGAGTCAAGTCCTGAATAGAAGCTGGTTGAGAGGTAGTTCGACGGGTGCATCAGAGCATGATGCAGTACTTGTAATCTATTATGCTGCATTAGAGGTTGTATCGTGATTATGCATGAAAAAGCAGACGGGTGTGTATGTAAGTCTTGACATCTAATCATATGTATTTTGGCTTAGTATGTAATCAAGCAGGGGGAGAATGGTGATGTTCTGGTCCAGAGAATGCATATCTCATGTGGGAGAAATGCATGGTGTAGTGCAGATCTTGTTGGGGGGAGAAAATCATATTTAGTGTGGAAGGTTCCAAGTGAGGAACATGGTTATTGAACAGAAGAATGTTGTGCTTGATCGGCACACAAAGCTAAAAGGGGGAGATTAAAGATGCAAACAACAGCTTGTTGATGTCAATAGTCTGCCTTGAAGTAGTCGCTGATGCAGACGACATGTTGAGTGGTGAAGGCCATGTGAAGTAAAGGTGATGAGCTGAAGTCGTGCAGACTTGGAGAGCAAGTGTGTATCTTGGAGAAAATACAAGAGGAATAAACTTGAGGAGCAAGTTTATGACTTAAAGAAAGATGAATAAGTGCATTCCAAGAAAAGAAAAATTATACTTATTGATATGGAAGATGTCCATATTTATGAGTTCATTTGACAAGAATTTTGGGAACTTGGAGAATAACTATACAATAGCTATGGGGTTGTCTGTATTGAGTAAAAGATACATATGTTAATTTTATAGAGAAATTAGCTTTTGAAAGTGTTCTTTGTAGTCCTGAAGCAGTTGCTAAAGTATCAGGCGAGGGAGAGACAAAGATGGATAAATTAGGAATCCTTCAGTAGCGTGTGTTACGGTATTAACACTAGACGTGTAAAGCTGAATAAACAAGGTCTTGTAAGATTGTTTAAAAGTGATTTCTAATAAAGCAATAGATGTTTACTTACTTAATTGTCCCGACTTATCTTTTTTATTTTGTATTGTAGTATCATTTTTGCACTAAGCTTAAAGGAAGTTTGAAAAAAAAATGATAAGAGAATCTCGAAAATTCTCCATGTATTCAGCGATTGATATTTTTCTTAAACTTTTATTTTAAGAAATGCTAACATAAGTACATGGGTGCATTTTTCTAGTGGAAACTGTATTGTTTATTGTTTGCTAAATCTAAAGGTAGCACAAGAAGAAAATGTAGTAACACTTTACATTCTCTTATTTTTTGTTTATTGTTTATTTTAAAATTTATTCCATAAGAATTTGATGTTTTACACACGCTTAACTGATCTCCTTAGATTTTGCTATAAGAGTTTTGTCATGTTGGTTTTCATACGTGAATCTTTTTCCTTTATGTCAGTTTTGTAAGCCTTTCTGACTAGGCGTTAGCAAATTATCTGAACCCGAAAACCCGATCCGAACCCGGTCCGATAAAACCGGTTCGGGTTGGAGTCAGATCCTCATAAATAACCGATTGGGCCAGAAATTAAGTTATAATGGGTTTCGGTTCGGGTCGGGTGAAAACCCGATATTCGATTGGTTACACCCGAAACCCGGTCTTTACCCAACCCTAATCTCCTTTGCTCTTCATTCCCGAGTACTCAAGGATCAAGCTTTCCCAAATCTCTGCGAAAATCTCAACCAAAGCTTTCCAAAATCTTGACTCCCGTGATATTCTTTCCGAAATCCTTTCTTTACCCCGATTCTCAAATATTCTCATTGATTCCCATCTTCGATTCAAAGTTTGAACCCTAATCTGTAGCTCCTATAAATGTCTTGGCCTCAAAACTGACAAACCAATTTCCTCCTCATTCCAAAATTAATCAATCTGAATTACTCAATTTCTTCTTAGTACCCGAAGCATGTATGATGTAGATTTTTTTTTTCTAGTTTCGGGTTTTGTGTTCGGGTAATATGTTGAGATTTTTGGGTTAACTCTTGTAATTTTATTAGAGGTACTCAATTTCTTCTTAGTACCCAATCTTTTGTTGCTTTTGGATTGTCTGATGATTTTTGGATGTTACGAATAATCTTCTGTTTTTTTTTTGATTATCAATTTTGAGTTTTGGATTGTCTTCTGTGCATTGGCAAGGCGATACATACGTTCTACATGTTCGATGATTATTTTGGTGTTCGATAGAGCATTATTATGAAGCTCTTTGTTAAAACGTTTTAAAAGAAGTATGTTGATTGTTATGATTATTGAACTTAAAACATATGTTGATTGTTATGACATGAAGCGTGTGATGTTAGTTTAGTTTATAATCAAATTGACATGAAGCGTGTGATTTAAGTTGAGTGATTATGATGTTGTTCTAGAAAATGCTCTAACGTACGATGACTCTTATACTGTTTCTGATGCTTTATTGCAGATGGCATCTTCATCTTCCCAAAACCAGCAGAGTGGTGAACAGCCAATGGATGTTGAAATTCAAAATGAAGACCATGGGAAGAGTATTGATGCAGATGCAACACATGGAGCATCATCTCAGGCAAATAAGATGAAGAAGCTGGTTGTGCCAAGGTCTGATGTGTGGAAGAATTACACCAGAACCAAAGAGAGTCGTCACAAGTGCATCTGTCACCATTACCAGAAGATTTTCTCATGTGCATCCAAGTCAGGAACTTCTAACCTGAAGAAGCATCTGGAAATCTGCAAAGACCACCAGTCATGGTTAACTAGTCAGAAGAAGAGTCAACAACAAATAAACAATGGAGGAAATCTGAAGTCGTCTAAAATTTTTGAACCGGTTTTTAGAGAAGCCTGTAATGAGTTGCTGGTTTTAGCAGAGTTGCCACTTTCACTCATCAAAAGTACTGGTTGGAAACACTTCTGTAGAAAGGTAAGAACTTGTATAGCTTTGCCTTTTAAATTTACATTTTAAAGTCATATAACTTTGCATACTCTTATAATCTAATTTACTTGCTAGGTTAACATGTAAAAGCCTCACTCAAGAAGGACTGTAACCAAGGACATTGTGGAGATGTTTGTGATGAAGAAAGCATCATTGAAGAATTTGATCTGCACAAGCAAACAAAGAGTCTCACTTACCAATGATATTTAGGTCTCTCACGTGACAGGTAATGCATTTTATTTAATATGTTCCTTATAAATTTATTAAACACTTATACACACTGGTTCATTGTTTTCTTGTCTACCGGGTGCAAGTTATATGGTTATCACTGCACATTTCATTGACGCATTGTGGCAGTTGAAGAAGCTAATCATTGGCTTCAAGTATGTCGTGGATCACAAAGGTGAGACTATTGCTAATGTTCTTTTAGAATGCTTAGAAGATTGGGGAATTGAGAAAGTGTTCTGCATCACAGTAGATAATGCAACTGCTAATACTTCTGCTCTTAAGAGGTTTCATATTGCCTTTAGTTTAGTTTCTCTCAATGCTTTGGTCTTAGATGAGAATTTTTTACACATGAGGTGTTCTGCTCATATTATCAACTTGATTGCTAAGGAGGGGTTGAGTGATTTAGGAGAGAATGTCTTAGCTATCAGGAATGATGTTCAATATGTTTGGTCTTCTACCAGTAGGTTAAATGCGTTTGATCAAAGAGTCACAACTGGGAAGATGACTCGTGGTAGCTTGCCTCTGGATATAAAGACTAGGTGGAATTCAACTTTTCTTATGTTATCTAGAGCATTACAATTTAAGGTAGCATTTGATAAGATGGAAGCAGAAGATAGGTTGTACAATGACTACTTTTTAGAAGTAGATAATGGGGTTAAGAGGTGTGGACCACCTGCTGCTTAGGACTGGAATGTTGTTGAGAAGCTTATTAGGTTTTTAGTCATATTTTACAACAGCACCTTGGTTGTCTCTGCCTCATCTAAGGTCAATGCATAACAATGCTATGGTGAGATAGTAACAATTGAGAGGAATCTCATTGGTTTAGCTAGTAGCTTAGACTCTAACTTGAAGTTGAAAGCATCAGAAATGTTGAAGAAGTTTCTGAAGTGTTGGGATGGTATGAAGGGTGTAAACAAGATGTTGATCCTTGCGACAATTTTTGATCCAAGGAAGAAGATGCATTTCGCAAAGCTATGTATCGAGAAATTGTATGGGACAAATAGCTTTGAAGCTAAGGAAATGCTAAAATCAGTGGGTGATCTTCTCACATGCATGTTCAAAGAGTACAATGTGCGTTTCAAAGGGTCTTTTGGACAAGCATCACAGTCATCTCAACCGTCTAATTTTCCTAGTTATGATTCTCAAGAACAAGCAGTGGATAGAATGGAACTGGTAGTTGAGAATTTGGTTATGAAAGGATGGATGTTCTGTATAAAGAACTTGTTGCTGAAAAAGGTGAAGATACAAGAGATGAGCTTGAAGTTTACTTGAAGGAATCAGTTGAGACTCCTAACCTCTTAATGGGATTCGAGTTTGACATTCTTTCATGGTGGAAGGTGCACAAAATCAAGTATCCGGTTCTTGCAGAAATGGCCAGAGATCTTCTTGCTATGCAAGTTTCATCAGTGGCATCAGAAAGTGCTTTTAGTACAAGTGGCAGGATATTAGAACCACACAGAAGCTGTTTAATTCACTACATGATAGAGGTTCTTATGTGTAGTACGCAATGGATGCATGATGACATCAAACTTGGGGAAAGTATAATCACAAATGAACAAATCCTGGCTGATGTTGAACTTCTTGATAAGCTTGAGAAAGGTATGTTTTCTTGTACTCATTTATCATTTACAAGCTTCTTAAACTTACACTCTCTAGTTAACACTTTTGTATTGTAATTTGACTTAATATGTTTTCTTTTGTTAGAGTTTGAGGCTTAAGGCCTTGAAGAGTGGCGTTTAGACTGAGGAGGTTGAAGATTAAAGAGTTTGTTTTCATTATGTTTCTTTTTATTTGGTTTTCATTTGATTATGAACCTTGTTTGATTTTTATTTCAATAATGGTGTTCTTTGTTTGGCTTTCTTTAAATAAAGTATAACATTTGTTTTACGTAGAATCTTTTGGTGTAGGTAAGATTTCCAATTGTAAACAGAGATTTTATCAAGTATTTTTTGAGTCAAACCGAGTACTAATTACTGTTAAAGAACCGAATACTCGGTTAGAAACCGAAACCCGAAAGTATTTCGGGTTCAATTGGTTTTAGTCAAAGTTACAAAATCCAAACCGAACCTGACTAAACCCGAACCGAAACCGAACCGAATTTTTATAATATCCGAATGGTGCTGATTTTTGTAAACCTGAAAACCCGAAACCTGAATGAACCCAAACCAAAACCCGAATGGTCTCCCGATTGCCCACGCCTATTTATAACAGTGGAAGTAGCTTTGACTGTGAGTGAAGCAACGTTCAAAATTTTTAGAAGAGAAGTGATGAGCCAGAAAAATATGATTCTTGTGTTGCAAGTGAAAGAATAAAAGATGTGAAGTTCATCCAAGCTGTATTGTGCTAGAGGTTAGATATCTCATTTTGTTTTGTTTTTTTCTTTTTTAAAAAAATTTAGGTATCTCATTTTTATTGACATTAAGTATTAAACAATGAAGATAAAGAGATTAAATTAGTCTACAACATTGAAGTGCGAACTCTGAAAAAGCTACATTGAACACTTTGATACTGTAGATAAAAGAACAGTTGCTGAAGAAAAATGCAGATTACCTACAACACTAAAGTGGGAGATTTGAAAAACCTGCACTGAGCACTTTGGTGCTATAAGGATTCTCGGACACTGTTCACTAGAGGTTAAATTTCAAAATAGAGTTGTTGGAAATATAGTTGTTGGAACCTTATCTCTTTGTCTTCTTCCTCATTTCTTTATTGCTTACTATCTTATGTATTTGGCTATAAATAGTCTTCTTTGTACACATAATAATCAAGGGAGAAAGTTCTTTTTCTCTTCATATACTTGGTTACTCTCTTCTCTCTGGTTGCCTAATGTACTCATAATCTCTTATTCTCTCAGATTTTCTTCTTACTCCTAACTTATATTTCATTCCCTATATTCACTCTTCATCTCTTACCCTTTCCTTATTTCTCTTGTTCAAATAGAACCAAGATCTCATTGTTAGTTTACTCTACATATTCATCCTCTTTTATTTACATGGTATCAGAGCACCCAAGCTCATCAAATTCACAAAGCTTCTGCAAATCAAGCACAAGCTCTCATTCATTGATGTTTCAAACCATTGGAGAGTTTCTTTCCAGCCAGCTGTTCATTCTCTTCAAGAAGAAGGAGACTACAACTATGGCGTGTCCAGAGGCCTCCTCAAGGTCTATCTCCGTCCTCCTGCTCAGCATGAAGAGATCTCTTGAAGAAAAAAGGTTTTGGAGCTGTTTGGCAAACAAAACTCCAAGCCAAGCCAGTACAAGCAATTTTCATGTTCTTTCCAAGATGAAGTTTCTCACTGTGTTCCAGAAGGTGGTACCTGGTAATCATGAAAAAAAAGGAGGGGTCTTAAGCATGAGTTGTTCAAAGGGAAAGCATGCATAAGGAAATAGTGGGGTAGAGAACCCAAACTCCAAATCTGTCAAGTTCAGTGAACTGTGTGCCTTGGAGGTTCAAGGAACCAACTCAGGTTCCTTAGTTGTAATTTAACCTCCTAATCCTTAATAAGAGCTTGTGTAGTTATGCATGGTTGTGTTGAATGGTGTATTTGGTATACTTGGGACATGGTCAAGTTGCTAGAGTTGTTAAACCTAGTTTATGTCCCATGATACTTAAAGAGTTGTGTGTGTATTGTTTTTTAGGAGTCTCTAAGTTTGCTAGCATGTTATGTCTAGTTTCTATCGTAGAATATTTATTTGTGTTGTCTTTGGTCTAAGCGAGTTGTTTAGTCTATGTTTTGTGCCTAGTTGCATTGCTAGAGGTCTAGGAGAGTTTCTTGGTCTTGTAATGCATTCATAAATTGTTTAAGTTGATTAAATGAATTTTCTAGTCTCTGGTTTTGTCATTTGAACTTGTTATTGTTTAAAATGATCATAAAATAGCCTTAATGCCTTGTAATTTATAAGTTATCATTCATGTGCATCTGGTGAGTTGATTGCTTGGATTTGAATTGAATGAGTTGTTTAGATTCAATCCATTGCATTTTTTTAATCCTTATGGATCAGACTTGGTGAGTTATCAAGCTGTAATAATGTGTGGTCTAATTTTGCTGGAGTTTGAGTGGTGTGTCAGGTACACAAGAGGTGATCTCTGTCCACCATCAAACCAAGAAAAAGAAGAAGGCATTGCCCATGCTGTTTAGAGCCTATACATGATGTATATTCTTGTTTGATCCAGAGACTACACATGATGTATATTCCTGACCATGGAGAGAAAGTTTGTGTGTAGAACCGGTTGGCTTAAGCGCAAGTTGTTTGGTTGTTGCTCTCCTGGTTCAAAAGACACACAAGGAGGGCCATCACCTAAGTCATGAAGAGACCGGTGATCCAAAAGCAGTGGAGCAGAGATCAAGGGATGAATCAGTTATCTTAAGCGCAGTTGTTAGGATGATGCACTCCTGGTTTCAAGTTCAATAATTCTCACTTCCAAGCTTGGTCCTTCACCTATTATCTCATGATCAAGTTTTAGGAGGGGTAATGATGAGTAATCATGAAGGTCCAAGTTATCCAATGCCTCACCTCAGTCTAAAAGGAGGATTCAAGTGTCCAAAAGACACTCCTCAGAAGTCTCATTCTATATGCAAGGGGAGTAACCAGTTTAATCTTTTAGTTGAAGGTTAATTGGTTTATTTCTTGAGAATTGATGCATGTGTCTATGCATTTTGTTGCAGGTACTTGGAGATCTTTGTAGCAGAAGCTGGTGGTCCTTAACCCCTTGAAGGCAACAAGTCAGAAGTAAGGGGGAGACACAACCGACCTAAAAGAGAGTCTGAAGGTGTTGGTGTGTGCAAATGATGGAGTTCATGCTTGCACCATAATTTGGGCCATGATCCAGAGCCTAAGGACTCCACCATGAGTTATCTGGAGTTCCTTAGGTTCATTGGCTAATCTCTAGGCTTTGAAGAATTCTACTATTTTCCTTAATTGGTTTTGTCACAAATGGATTTTCTGGCTAAAGTTTTTAATGAGTGAGCTTCTTCAAAGTTTCAAGCTTGTCCAAGGATCTACTATGGTCAAGCTTGGGAGAGAGTGTTAACATGAAGTATTAAGAATGAAGATGAAGAGATCAAGTTGGCCTACAACATTGAAGTGGGAATTCTAAGAAAGTTATTGTAACATATGTTTCCTCCTCTCTTGAGAACGGCGTGCTACTACCAATAGAATATTGAATTAAATCGATTTATAAAAAATCAAATAAATATTAAAATATTTAATAAAATAAACGCAGGATAAATCATTTTTTATATTTAATAATCAGAATAATTCATATCGAAAAGTAGTATAAAACCAAATGAAAATCGATATCAAATACGACGATCTCCAAGATACCAAACCGTCCAAATATCTGACGACTCTTCATTCTCACTTGAAAGGAGAAAAAAAGAGAGAGGGGAGTCACTCAGTGAGGTATGGGATGCTAAACCCGAAGTCCATAGACCTGGTCATAACATTCTGAATAAATATAATTTAATTCTAACACATAACAAACACGGTACCTAAAGTACCCAAAGAACAAACAATGGTCCTAGTGAGGTACACCCACTGCCCACTAACAGGCCAAAAACAACGCCGAATATGTGATCGGTGACACACGCCCGAAGACGATTTATCGACCTCCAAGTCGTGGCAACAACATGTCGACTATGTTGTGTTGTAGCATCTCCACACAAAACATATTGGTCACAAACCGCCCTACGGAATTACGTCTCCGTAATCGACCACAACCTTTCACCTCAATTCTCAACAGATATATATATATATATATTTAATATCAATTATCAAAGAACAAGCAATGTTGAACCCTCTGACACCATATATTCGGTTTAACAGAGAACCTAATAACTAAACAAGCAGACTCTAACAGACTCGACTTCACGAAGCCGGAACATATTAAAACTAAATTATGTTTATTCAAAATTTTAACCCGTGTACAAGAAGTTTGGGAATATCTCTCACCTTAGCAATGATCGGAAAATGCTCTGGAACTCTACGCTTTAAAAGGAATCACTTGGGGGTACAAGTTACACCTAAAATCCATGGTTTTTTCCTACGCATTACACATTACGGTTTATAATATAGTTAGGTTAATTGCACCGCAAGTAACAAATATGAGCACTTAATTACCAAACGCGTGATTATAAAAGTGGAGAAACTTAACTAACACGTGTTTGGATCACGGTGACTCCAACTTACGGTGACCCAAGATTCACCTTTGGTGACTCCAACTTACGGCAACGGCATGGCGTGGCGTCGTTGGTTGTGGTGCAATGTGACGGCTCCGGTTTCATCGTCTCTTCTCGTTTTGGTGACGTTACACAACAATGATTCCAACAATGGTGGCTTCTCCGGTGATGGGTGATAACTCCAACGTGATGAGATACGGTGGCTGGTTCACAAGGAGAAGGGGTGGTGACGGTTGTTGGCGAACGGTGCGTATCGTCTCCTCCAATGATAACATGAACACGAGAAGGAACACAAACATCTCGACGAACGTGAATATGAAGCACGTGATGATGAGGATGATGACATGGCTATGATGGTGTCAACGAGAACACCAAACCGGAGCTGATGACAATCGATCAATCAAGGCTGAAGGGAAATAAGCTTGGTGCACAAGAAAGAACCAAGATCTCACTTGCTCGGATCTCAACAATGACGGCTTGCGATGACTCCATTGACGAGGACATGGCTCTCCGGTGGTGACTCATGGTTTGTGACGGTGCAAACCAGTGGTTCACGGTGAAGAGACTGTGGCTCCACTTTTTACGGTTGCTCTCCCTCTCGGGTTGATCACGTTCTCCGTATCACAAGCCTGGTACGAGAAGACTACATAGAAATGGCGATGGATCTCTGACGGCAAGGCTGTGACGACTCCAGTTAACGGTTGCGGCATGGGCAGTGTCGTTGGAGTGGTGATGAAAAGGGATGACCAATGATGGTGGCAAGAGGAGGTTGACGGCGGTTGTTCTTTCATGAGCCTCTTTTTGTTTAATAGGTTATTGGAAAAGAATATATATAGCTTGGTTAACCGAGTGGTTTGGTTTTAGAGAAATTATATAATCAAACCAATTTCCATACCGGTTTATTGAAAACCGAGTCATTACAATTACATTGAACACTGTAGTGCTGTAGAGAAAAGAACAGTGGCTAAAGAAAAAAACAGATACCTACATTACTAAAGTGGGAGATTTGAAAATCCTGCACTGAGCACTTTGGTGCTATAGGGATTCTTGAACACTGTTCATTATAGTTCAAATTTCAAAATAGAACTGTTCGAAATATAGTTGTTGGAACCTTATCTCTTTACATTTTTGTTATTTCTTTATTGCTTATTATCTTATGTATCTGATTATAAATAGTCTTCTTTGTATACATAAAAATCAAGGGAGAAAATTCTTCTCTTTTCACATACTTGGTTACTCTCTTCTCTCTCTGATGTCCTAATATATTCATAGTCTCTTATTCGCTCAGATTTTCTTCATACTCTTCGCTTATACTTCATCCCCTGCATTCATTCTTCATCACTTATCGTTTCCTTCTCTCTCTGGTTTAAACAAAACCAAGAGTTCATTGTTAGTTTACTCTACATATTCATCCTCTTTTTTTACAATTCTTTTTCACATTTGAATTCATTACATCATCTAGGGAAGGCTCGTGAAAATTATGGTTGAATTCTTTAACAAAAATCTTATTCAAGTTGATTCTACAGTTCGGCTCATTCAGTGCACTACAATACTCTCGTGTGAAATTGATTCTTTTTCTTTTTCTTTTTCTTCACCCAAAAAAAGAATCTAGATATAAGTTTTGTTTTTTTGATGCGGATGGGTATTATGATTATTTTATGTACTACAGTAGAAAATCTATAAATTAATATTCAATAAATTAATAAATATCATAAATTAATAAATTTTTTCTGCTCTTAAGTTGGACTGGTTCAAAATATAACATAAAAAATAACAAAGTAATAATAATGTTTAGAAAATGTACATATGGTTCCATCAAAATTATAAATTAATAATTTATACGTATAAATTTTTTATATAAGTAAGAACTTATATTTACTTATTGTTAATATATTTTGATGTGATTTAATAAAATTATATATAAAGCTACTGTTAAATTCTATGAAAATATTTTATATATATTAAATAATATAATAAACCAATATAAATTTTGAATTTCAAAAAAAAAAAATAATATAAATACAATAAAAATAAATTATCAATATATTTACTTATTGTTAATATATTATGATGTGATTTAATAAAATTATATATAAAGCTACTGCTAAATTCTATGAAAATATTTAATATACATTAAATAATATAATAAAACCAATATAAATTTTGAATTTCAAAAAAAAAGTAACTAATATAAATACTATAAAAATAAATATTTTTAAATAGAAATTTTTTAATAATTTTTTTAACTTAACAACTCTATAAATTAATACAATACAATGGTCTCAACATTATTAATTTATAGAGTTTTTACTGTCTTTTGTAAAATACTAGTTTATTATAAATTATTTTTCATGAGAAATATATAAAAAAAAATTGACGAAAACACACATGCAACTGCATGTCAGCACTGAAATCAGTCATATAAAACAAAAATTAAAATAGGCAATACTTATTAATAGTACTAAATATTTGTGAAGATGAAAAAAATTTATCATTTTTAAACAAGCAAAAATTAAACTATTTTAAATCTTAAATATATCTAAGGGTACAATAACTAATATATTTTCACTATATTTAAATTTTGAAATTAATTAACTAAATAACTAAAGTTTTATTCCATCTCTATAATATTATTTGAGAACTTACTTTTTTTTTACGTGTTTTCTTTTCAAAATTTTTTTCCTATGTATAGTCTCACATGAACTTTTATGATGGTTTATTACAATGATACCTTTAATGGACTGAGTTTATTATAATTGCCATTATTAATATTTTTTATAACCACATTGTTATCAAAAAGAAATTTGTCATAAAAAGGCAATATCTATTAATATATTCTTTTTATTAATATTTTTTTTGTAATTCCATTGTTATCAAATATAGTTGTATATAAAAAAATTAAAATCTTTAATATCAAATGATATACTATATTTATACATTTGATTTAATAAAAAACTAGAGCTCAAGTTACCCTTCCGCGCGGATATTTGTTTTAATTTATATATTATTTTTTGTTATAAATAGTAGTAAATAATTAAAAAATATTACACATATCAAATATTTTTTAATAAAATTTCTAAAAATAATAATTTTATAGTTTATATTGAATAATTTTATTTTATTTTTTGAACCGTGAAGTGTATCACTCGCATTCTTAGGATATGACACATGTATCTGCATGAGTGTATTTTTTTTTATGAATCAAATTTTTAATGTATGATAAAACTAATATATATATAGTATTTAAATTTGATGTTATATATTGCATATTCTTAAGCATTTATCATATTACATTTACATTAAATATTATTTATATGAAAATATACGTAAAATAATATGTTTAAATATTAATTTATATTATATTTATATATCATATAAGTACTATTTTGTGGTTTTTATTTTTTTTAGTTATTAAAAGTAAATAAATACTAGTTGATATTATGTTCTAAATTTAGTAAATAGATATGTAAATCACCTAGTTGATAAGTAGTATATTTTCATCGAAGTTTTTGTTGTTTTTACCCCGAGATAGAGTATAGAGAAAAATCAAACTCACACAACAAATCACATTTTGATAATTATTTAACTAGAATTTCAAAATATTCCAACAGTTATAATTAGGTAATTCACTAATCTGTATAATTGAATCAGAGCAAAATTGAAATTCATAAACATGACAAATTATTACATAACTTCAACCACTTCACCTTCCTTGCAAACTGCAACACTGATCTCTAAAGTATTATTCTTCTTTGTTTTCACCCTGCAACAATTTCTTCTAGGAGACTGCACCCCAAAACAAAATATATAATATATTATTATTATTTCAAGCATTAGTAATAGTATGACTGCATAACACTACTTAAAAATCTTAAACAGACTTTAACTCGGTTACAAAAAAACATATGTTGACTTACTCTGTCCCAAAGGTGAGGGTCCGGTTTCTTGTAAACAATGACCGTTCTAAGATCACCGGGGTTAGCCATCTTCCACCGACACTCGTGTTGAGCCACACGGTGACTTTCGTAACGGCTCACCGTCATATTTGTCATGGGATGAACTCCCGTCGTTGTCATATAGAACACAAACGGTTTCTGGCAAGGATGACGACTCACCGGTCGTGTATTAAAAGCGTACGCCGTGTAATCCGCCCGCCGATACCTGCCAAGAAAAACAAACAATGATTAAAATGTTGATATCTAGATTTATGGTTTGAGAAATGTAACGAGTTTATTTAAAGCCGAGGCTACTATGCCACCACGTACATATTCTAATGCATTAACAATTATATGATGTAGATTACCAATTTAAGAAGGTTCTTGAAGGCATTTCCATCTCTCGAGCTGAAAAGACTCCGCGAAAGATCTGAACCGCGTATCCCCAAGAGACTGAAACAGTCCACTTACGGCGTTTATCGTAGCATATCGACTGTTGCATAAGTCCCGCAGAGTCTAGCATTGCCGGCCCTTGTAGACGCTTCAAGGCGTCTACACGAGTCATGTTTGGAAATATTGGTTCGACCACGTCAAGATGGTGAAGTGTTACCAACGGAGCCACCGGGTGCGCCGCTAGTAGACCGAATAGATTGCCATACACATCGTACTGAAAAACACAAACAAAAAGTACATAATCGAACGGTTTCAGATTTGAAGACTAGTTATTGGTAGGTTATTGACGGCTGGTTATGTGTAATCAGTGAACTTCAACCACATAGCTAACAATCAATGAAAGGTCCACGTGAGGTGCACGCGCCAATAAATGCGTGAGAGCTCTTTAAAGAAACTGCCCGACACCATGACGACGTGTACCTTACTCCGGCAACAATAACGTACGGACAAATTTGGGTCCAGTGACGTGGCACTTGTATCGTAAACTAAATTTTTATAAATCGATGAGTTTATCTCCATATGTAAAACCAATAAACACATTTTCATTTTTAAATCTTCACCGCTTACCTATTTAAAGTTCATTAAATACACATTTATTACGCTTCCTATTAAATGGTGATGATCAGTAGATCGTTGTAGCTGAAGTTTAAACTAACTGCTCATTAATCTTATTACTAGTGATGATCAAAGCAAATTCAATCTTATTATAGTTTTCTAATACTAGTAATTATCTAAGCAAAATTCGGTCTTATTATATAATTTTTTTTTTTAGAAGGTTTATGTTATCGCAAAATATCTGTTTTGAAATTTTAAAATTATTTTTAATTTTATTAGAAACTGTTTAGCCAATTAAATTTTACAGTTTTTTTTTATAATTAATTGATTAATTTTAAAATTATATATTTAAAAATATTATTTAGAAGATTGTAAATTTCTTAATTTGTGCAATTATGCAAAACATCTTCTAATAAAAATTCTAATAAAAAATGGAAGGAGTATATTAATTGAAATGTGTATTTATATATTTATAAATAGTATGTATATTATTTAAAATATTCTTCAAAACATACTTTGGAGTTAAATTAACTGCTGATTAACTAACAACTAGATTCATACCAACAATCTGTCAAAAATATTTATTACTAGAAGGAATTAAAGAGATAATTATTGACCTGGTGAAAACCGAGTTCTTTAGTGAGTGGAACACCGAGTTCAGCCATGCAAGCTTGCATCCGATCATCTGAACCGTACAACGCCGGATACCTCTTTATACAACGATCCTGCATTTTGCTCAGCGCCACCGCTAAAGGATAACTCACGGCGAATCCTCCGCCTCCGTAAGCCATTCCGTAGGAGAAGTAAATGTTCTGAAGATGACTTTCCGATAAACTTCCGATGTAATACATCTGATTATGATCGTATTTCCTCAGAACTCTGATGAGATTCTCGGCGACGAAGACCGTGTCGTCGTCTCCCATCACGAACCATCTCACGTCTTTGAGTCCTAATTTGAGCGTCTCCGTCACGATCCGCGAGATTCGAATCGCCGATCTGTGTCCCTGTTTGTTTTTGTAAGGAAACTTCGAAGTGTCGGCGGAGATTCTCAGCGGCGGGAGGTTGGTTTGGTTTTCTCTGTCGAGTTTCTTAACCGGTTTATCTAACCACACATAACCACGCATTTGATTTGGTTTGTACCAGAGCTTGATATACTCTTTCCTCTTTTTCCATAGCCTCGCCGACGCGGCGATTCCGAAAACTACGTCTCGGAGCTGCGTTTCCGGCGGCGGAGGTGGAGATGGTGGAGAGTTGTAAGATTTGATTACGGCTGTTTGATTTGACTGGAAGAGAATCAACGGCTGAGATGAGTTTACAATGTCGTTCAAGCGGCGAACAACGGCGGAGAAAGGCTCCACGTGACAGGCACGTGAGCTGGAGATGAGCTTAAGAGTGTAGACGACGTAAGTTGCTGAGACGAGAAGGAGGAGCAAGACCATGAGTTTGGATATGGGTCGGGTCGGTGAACCGGATCCGGATAAAATCCGATCCAATATTAGCCTCTCTGATGAATCTTTCTGGTTATTCGACTTCATCTCAATCAGAAATTTAGGAAAATGAATGATTTATTTTTCATTCGAGAAACATTTAGTTTTAATGAGTTTAAGGAGAAAGTGAGCTTGAAGAGAAGAACATGCAGTTGCTCTCTCTGTTCTGAGCTGGTAAAAGAAAACAAAGTCTTATCGTGAAAGAGACGCATTTACTTGGTTTTGATTTTTATATGTTTAAAAAATACTTTTACTTAGATCGTGAAAACTGAAAAGTATTTTGTTTTGATATGATAAAGGGATAGATAATAATGAACGGTAAATTGTTACTATTAGATTGCTTCTGCAACTTTCTGGGAAGTAATTAACAAAAAAAGTTTATTCGATATTCTGATATTTAATTTACCTATATAAATAACTTCGATTTTTTTTTTGTTGTAAATCATACTAACAATAACATTTTATGTGTACTTTTGCATCGACACGTGTATGGACCGTAGTGGAAAACATGTGTTGGTAGTAGGAGAAATTAGGAGAGGGGTTTGGTATGCAAATAAATAATGGAGGGCATGGTGATATATGGTCGTTGTTGCAGGCAGGAGACAATTGTATCACATCCATGATTACTACTACTCTCTCACTTCACGAGAGGGTTAAAATTTGTTGCTTTGTTTTGGCCTACTTTGATGGGAAGTAAATATAGAGTTTGATGTTAAACAGACCAGTGTCAGTCTTAAGCAAGATTGTAAAAGCCCTCGGAGTAAAGCCCAGTGGACCTCATGGGATGGATACGTAAGGCAAGAGAGTTGGCCCAGTAAAAAGTGACTTAGAAGAAAACTACGAAGGAAAAGAAGTTGGAGGAAATTCACGTGAGCGAGACAAATGAAACCGTGGTTGGGGGTGGTGATGCATCGAAGAACTCTGGCATATCATCTCGCAGCCAATGAAAATCCTGGCGATGTTATTGCACATGTGCAATGCAATTCACAGGTGAAAATTTTGATGAATGGGCCCAAGCCATGAGATCGGCATTACGGGTGAAGAAGAAATACGGGTTCGTTGATGGAACCGTGGCAAAGCCAGACGACACTGCACCAGATTACCATTGAACCCAAAATGAGAAGAACTTTTGCCAACTATTAGGCAAAGGAATCCTAGATAAGGATTACCATACTAAACCGTCATTATCTTATGTTATATTTCCTATTTATCCTTAGGTTAGGTCGGCTTATATGCGTGTATATATACTCTTGTTCATTGATCATAATAACACAAGTTCAGAGAATACAATATTGTCTCTAGTTTACATGGTATCAGAGCAATAAAATTCTGAGACCTAAATTTTTTTTTCCGACAATTCGGAAAATGTTTTCTTTTTCAAAAGTCTTGGTTCGTGTCTTGTTCTTGGTAAGAACAAAAACTTATAATCATGGTCGACGGAGATTCATCCGCCACCAAAAGTACTACGAGTCAAGGAGAGAATGTCGTCAACACATCTACTCCGTATTCGTTGTTCGCATCCGATAATCCATGAGCTTTGATCACTTCTGTGATCTTTACAGGCGAAAACTATAACGAGTGGTCTACGGAGCTGGTTAATGCACTAAGAGCTAAACGCAAGCTAGGGTTTATTGACGGAACAATATCAAAACCTCCTGTTAATGATCCTAACTTCAAGCTCTGGTCTTCGGTAAACTCTATGATTGTTGGTTGGATTCGTACGTCTATCGAATCCCGAGTTAGGTCGACGGTTACGTTTATCTCTGACTCCCACAAATTGTGGGAAAACTTGAAGAAAAGGTTCTCTGTTGGCAACAAGGTTCGTATTCATCACCTAAAAGATCAACTAGCGTCGTGCAAACAAAACGGTCAGTCGGTGATGGACTACTTCGGACGACTAGCCAAGATGTGGGAAGAGCTCGATATGTACAAACCTCTTCCAAGTTGTACCTGTGACGCAGCTACTGAGTACGAGAAAGAACGCGAAGAAGAAAAGGTTCACCAATTTCTCATGGGTTTAGATGAATCAAGGTTTAGCATCGTGTGCCAAGGTATAATCGCTACTGATTCTTCAATCGATCTCAGAGAAGCCTATGCAAAGGTAGTACGTGAAGAACAACAGCTCAACTCTGCTAAAGATCGTGAAGCTCAGACTACTGCTGTTGGGTTTGTTGCAAAGAAGGAACCGTCAGAGCCATCTCAGTCTGGTCAAAACCGTCGTGTCCCCCAGTGTGCACATTGTGGTCGTCGAGGTCACGAGAAAGCAAACTGCTGGCAGTTAGTTGGCTTTCAGGAATGGTGGGACGAAATCCCACCAACTCGCGGTGACAACAGAGGAGGACGCGGAGGTCGTAGTCGCGGTTCATCTACCTCAGATCGCAGTCGAAACAGTGGAGCTCGCGCTAACAACGCCCATGCAACGTCTTCTAACTCCTCTTTGTTTCCAGCTTTCACTGATGATCAATTGCGAGCTCTCACCCAGATGATTAATGAGAAAACCAAATCATTTGATCGGCTCACTGGTAAGAAATATGGAGACCTCATACTAGACATGGGAGCCTCTCATCACATGACGGGAGAGCTGTCGTTTCTAGAGAATGTAACGAGTATTCCTCCTTGTCCGATCGGTTTTGCTGATGGAAACAAAACCTACGCGACCAACACCGGCGTATTGCATTTGTCAAAAACCATAACTTTGAAGAATGTGTTATTTGTTCCCAACTTAAACTGCTCGCTTATCTTAGTTGCCAAGCTCTTAGGTTAAAATAACTGTTTTGCTCTTCTCACCGATACTTTGTGTGTTTTACAGGATCGTTTCACGAGGACGTTGATTGGAGCAGGTGAAGAGAGAGATGGGGTTTATTTCTTCAAAGATGTCATGGCTGCTCGTGTTCAAGTCCCCGATAAGTTTTTCAAGTCAGCTGATCAGTTTCTGTAGCACCAACGGCTAAGACATCCTTCGTTTTCTGTGTTATCTCATCTACCGATGTTTTCTGATTCAAATAAAACTGCTGCTCAAAATCATTGTGAGACTTGTTTGTCTCTAGTTTACACCAACAAAGAATATCCAAAGGAGCTATGGAAGGAGATCAAGGATCGTTTCTCTAAAGGCAACGGTCCGAGAATTCAGGAAATTAAGGCATAACTTGCAAATTGTCGTCAAGAAGGCACTAGCATCATCAGTTACTTTGGAAATTGCAGAAGACATCGGAAAACTGAATCAATATAAACGATATAAATAAAGCGATGTTAAGGAATTATGCGATTCAAAAGACGAGATAAAAATCGATATGAAAACGTTTAGAAAATTTAACCTAAACATGAAACATAATAGAAAGAACTATGAAAAAATAAAGAAAAGATATGATAACAAAAACAAAAGAGAATAATATCAAGAATAAAATAAAATGTAGAAAAATGCTAATATAATATAGATACAGAAAAATAAAAGTAAGAAGTAAACGTGTCAAACAACACATTTATTGTACATAAAAAAATATAAAGTGAAGTTTCGAACTTAAAATGTTAGAATTAAATAAGAGAATTTTAACGAACAGTTTTATCAAAATTAAATGATAAATTTAATAACTAAGTAAAATGTATAGAGTAGTAGGAGGCACGTGCCCCCGTACTTGTAACCATACGTCCGCCCCTGCGAAAGATGCATGCTTCGAGCTTATCAATTACCCTACTTGGTGGGGAGAACGTGGATGAAAGAATCAACGTGGCAGAGGTCGTGGTGGAATTGTGAGAGCAAATGCCACGTATGTAACAAGCAATGAAGGACAGATTGTTGATGCTGTCAAAAATGGGTTCACGGGTTTGAATAATGAGCAGTGGAAGTCGCTAACTCCTGAAAGGTGGGGTAGAGTTTTGGAATGTAGGATTTATCCTTGTAATTAATCTAAAAAAATTTTTTGCCTCTTAAAAAAAAATATTTGTAAAAACCTTTTTTTAATTAATAATAAAGATAAATAATGATACAAATAATATGATAAATATGAAAATTTCTCTTTTAAATAAATAACAACTATTAATTACAATATATATAACTAGATGATAAGAGATATATTTAAATAAATAATCAAAATTATAATATAATTAAAAATATTTTTATAAAAATTAATTTTAAATTTCTTAAATTTTTAGTAAATTTAATCAAATACTTAGACCAAAAATAAATAAGACTATAAAAATACATTTATTATCTTTTCAACTTTTGAACTTAAAATATAAAAATAATAAGGGCAATTCTCCTATATAGTCATTTCTAAGTTTATGTTCCAAAAATAGCACCTCAAAGTTTCTATCTAAAAAATAGCCCTTTGATTACAATATACTAAAAAAAAGTAAACATTCTCTCGCGATTGAAATCACGAAAACAATGATGACAAAAATCTCGAAAACGACGACGAAATCACGGCGACGAAAAGCATAGAGCTGGCGACGAAAAGCACAGAGACAGTAAAAGAGAACGAGTTATTGTTTCATTTTGGAGGCCAGCTTCTTAGATTCTCAATTCGAGAATTTCATATGATGATTGGGTTGAGATGTATTGAGAAAGAAGAAATACAACAGAACAACACAGAGAACTACAACTGGAACTTCCTTGAAGGCAGCCACAAACTAAAGGACGTAAAAACGCAGCTCGCTAAAACAAAAGAAAACTCTTATGATGGGAGATTCTGCCTGTCAATGATACTGCTTATTGAGAGCATCCTGCTACAAAGGAATGCATACTATAAGTTCCCTCAGGAAAATGTGAAGAAAGCAAAAAGTGTGGATTCTTTGTTGTCATATCCATGGGGAAAAGAAGCATACATGATGTTGTTGAATTCAATTAAGAAAGCTGTAAAAGACAAACTTCAGAAGAGCAGTTATGATTTGAAAGGATTCCCTTTGGCATTCCATCTTTGGATTCTAGAGTCGGTTCCTCTACTACAATATCACTACAGTACGATCAATCATATCCTAGATATTCAAGAGGGCAGGCCTATCTTCTTGTGTGAGAAATACACAAGTAAAATGACTCCAACTCTACCACAAGTCATGAGGATCGAAGCTGAAGTAAATGTAAGTTGCTACTTATTGAGGTTTTGGTTCTTTTTATATTTTAAAAACTAATGCATTTGAATCTATTTTGGTTGTAGTTGAAAGTCACTTGCGTTTTACCTTCAATACCCCATGATCCTGAAGACTGTTTGATAATGGAAGATGAAGATGATGAAGATCTAGATGAAGTGATCAAATTGGTCAAAAAAGGATATAGAATCAGTTGAAGATTGAAGTAATAGATGTATAGATTCTGTTGATGCTATTGAAGAAATAGAAAGAAGATCTAAGCTTTTTGGCAATGTCGAGCTAGGCCAAGCATCTTCTTCAAATGAGGAATCTTTTGTATCGAAACTTAAAACAATGAGCAAGAAGATGGAAGAGAGCTTCAAGATCATGAGCGACCGCATCTCTATTCTTGAAAAAGAGAATAACCAACTTAAACTTCGTGTATCAGAGTTGGAGGGAAAAATAATGATACTCCTGAAATAGTCATTAAAACACTTTGTCCAAGCAATGATCAAACAACCATACTCGATTTGAACAATGAAAAGGTAAAAAACATATGCTCAATTTTACATATAATTATATGAAATTCTTCATAACTACTTCTTCTCTATATTTTTTTAAGGAGAATGAAACACTAGACTCTCGACAAAGTCCAATGTCTCCACCAGTTTATGAAAATATTGAGGTAAAAAATATATTTAGTTAAAAAATGTTAGTTAGATCTCTTATTGTTTTCTTTTGTCATATAGGTTGAGACAGAGACTGTAACTCAATTTATATCTTCTAATGTGACACAATAAGTATATGTTCATTCTTTGTTTAAGTATTTAGGAAGCATTTGTACATTTTCATGATAGCCTTCCTGATTATGTTTACTTGATCTCTTACCTTTTTTTTGTCATAAAGGCTCAGACAGAGACTGACACTCAAGTTATATCGTCTAATGTGACGCAAAAAGTATGTGATCATTCTTATTTTAGTTAGTTTAGGAAGCGTCTGTACATTTTCATGATAGTCGTCCTGATTTATTTAATTTTTCTTGCAGACTGACACATAGCCATTGTATGAGACACCTTCCAAATCAAATCAAGCAGATGAAACACTCGAGGATACTACAGATTGTATGACAAAGATGATTTCACAAACCATTTCATCAAATACCATTACTCAAACACAACCTCTAACTCAGTCAACCAGTATAGATTTTTCACAAACAAACAAGGTATGCCTCAAGTTTTAAAACCCGACTTCTACAGTAACGTATGCAACTTTTTATTTCTTAAATTTATGAAGCATTGTAACGTTTTCATGAAATACTTACTGATTTGTTTTTAAACTTTTCGGGTGCTGAGACAGAGAATGTGACAACTTCCAAAAACAATGAAAGCAATTCAAATAAAGAAGACACCAAGAATGTATGACTCTGTTTTTTCAAATCTTTTAATTAATACCCAACAAAGATCAAAATGCCTTATGTCACTGAATTTACATCTTCACAGACTGAATAAAGCAGAGTGTCAACTCTACTCAAAATCGGTGCAGATGTGGAGGTTGCATCAGAAGATGATACTAATTGTCAAATATGGTATCCTGGAAATGTAGTGACTACGAATATGTGTGATGGTGTGGAGAAGGTGACCGTTGAGTATTCTACACTGGACCAAAAAAATAAGCAAAAAAAGAATTCTGGACGATGTACCTATTAACAAGTCCTAAACAACCACAATCTAGAAACCAAAAGGTTTTTGACTTGGTAGGTTGCGTGGAAGGGTTTCACAAAGGAGCATGGTGCAGTGGAAAAGTCAACATGAATTTTAACGATGACAAATATTTTGTTTATCTCAACCATTCTACGGAAATAATTGAGTTCAAACATCATAATTATCGCATCCATAGGGAATGGATAGATGGAGTTTGGAAGATGGCAGAAGACGTAAAAAATATCCTTTAAAATCATTTAAATTGTATTACAATGTTAATTGTTTGATATATTTGTTTTTCTTTCCAGATGGAATATGATTACTTTAGAGGATTATCCCAGACACAAAGTCCGAGACCAAGTCAACAAAACACAGAGTCCGAGACAAAAGTAAGAAATCTTTGTACATTATTTTAGGAAGGGTTTTAAGAATATAAAGACCACCTTCCTAAAATTTTGTACTTCCAACATTATATAATTTGTGTTTGTATGATTGAAAGGGAAAGCTATTGAAAGTAAGAAAATGAGAACAAATCCTTTACCAGAAGATAATCCTCATTATTTAAGGCAAAAATGTAGACAACCAAAGCATCCTAAAAACCTTCCTATACCAGTAAAACCTGAAGTTATCCTTCCTCTTGATCCATTTAAGACTCCTGAAATTTCTCAGTTTACAAGGTTTCAATATTGGTTGACATTATCGGAGAAAAAATAAAAAGTAAGCAAGTTCTCCACCTCGTATATATAAATTATTAATTATTTTTATATAAGAATTGTACTTATAGTTTTTTTTATCTACTTACAGACCAATCTTAATCAATGGTAAAGATGGCCAAAACATAAAGCGAACATCACATACCCAACTACACCAACTTAACCAAAACAAAACAAGAACAAATGAGTATATTATACAACCACAAAACATAAAGTAGTAAAATATAATACACAACTAAACCAACACAAAACAATATTAACATAAACTACACAAGAACATATGAGTATATTATTCAGCATCTTCAGGGTAATCAAGCAATAGCAATTCATCAATCCTCCTAGGCAACTCTTGATGGAAAGCTAATGTTTCTATATTCCAAAAGCACGCATCGCAGATTGGCTCCGGTTTGTGCCACTCATCCCACGGCTCCCCCCATCCATAAATCACTTGACATGGGCAACTATTGATTTCTCCATAATAAACATCAAGTTGAGATACCCTTTCGACATAGAATGGGGGCAGTCTGTCGCACCACAAATTCCTTGAAGAGGCTTTGACCTTACGCTTTGCAGATCGAACAAATTCCCTAGAGAGATTGACCAAAGCACCATTGAAAACCATGCCAGGGAACATGATCCTTGTGAGATGAGAATAGGTGTAGAGCCCCTAATCATATCCCCTCACAGCAGCAAGTTTAATCCTGGACAGTCCTTCTTCCATGTTATCAGCCTGGAAGAAATTCCAAGCACCGAGCATGAACATAGCATAAGGGTTTTCATAGTGGATACAAGCCCTATTGAAACTTACTTTGCTATGGATGTTTTGCCAAGCCATATCCATCGTGAAGAGATCGACACTCCTGAAGAATGTCTCTGTTTGAACCAAATTTTGCATAGACACACAAACCCTCTTGCATTGAACAAGATCTGTGTATGAGTGATTAGCAATCTAAGTAGAATGGATTCAAGGAATTCTTGAGGGATATCAAGAATGTGTGGCCTCCCAAGCAACCAATAATAAAATCTTCTCACAATTGCTGGAAACCCTACAAGAGAAGTGAAAACTACCCCCATTCTTTTTTTTCGTGATTCTCTAAAAGGATGAAGGAAGAAGACTTATGGAATTCCCAATATATAAACCTAAAACAAAAGTGCACGAATGAAAAGAAGCATCCTACATACACCACTTAATCAACAAACCCTTAATAAATAACCAAAAATCAGAAGGAATTGAACCGGTTTATTTTTCGAATTAATATTTAATAAAAGGTGTGATTCCAATGGGTATCGAACCAGGGTGGCGAGTAAGGGAAGCATAGCCTGAGAAAAGTGAAATAGAGGTTTAGCCACTAGGTTGAGAAGAATCATCTACTAGGTATGAAAATATAAATGTATTTCTCGACAACCTTCGATCAATATTTTGTGTGTTAAATATTTTCAGGAAGGTTTTCTAAAAGAAGAGATTCGGATAAAAAAATTAACTTTATAAAAAAGGTGCGATTCCAACGGGAAACGAACCATGGTGGGGAGTAAGGGAAGCATAGCCCGAGAACAATGAAATAGAGGTTTAGCCACTAGGCTGAGGAGAATCATCTTTTAGGTATGGAAACATAAATTTATTTATCGACAACCGTCGATCAATATTTTGTGTGTTATACATTTTCAGGAAGGTTTTCCAAAAGAAGAGATTCGGGTAAAAAAACTAAACTTTAAAAAAAGGGTGTAATTCCAACGGGAATCGAACCAGGGTGGGGAGTAAGGGAAGCATAACCCCGAGAACAGTAACAATAGAGGTTTAGCCACTAGGACGAGGAGAATCATCTGTTAGGTATCAAAACTTAAATGTATTTATTGACAACCGTCGATATATATTTTGTGTATTTAAAGTTAATTAACATTTTCAGGTTGGGTTTCAAAAAGAAATAGATTCCCGGAAAAAAACTTGACTTCGCCTTTGCCTTTTACTCTCGAAAAAACGATCCAGAATCGTACCCACACTGCTCTTCAAACAAGAAATCGAACCTTAGGGTTTTTGTTCTTAAAACGAAACAAAATCGCACAGACACCGTTCTACAACCAAGAAATCGAACCTTAGGGTTTTTGTTTTTAAAACGATCCATAATCGCGTCGACACCGCCATGTAACATTTGAACTTCTATCAAACAAAATTGAAATTAAAGTTGTTGGATGATGTTGAATCTTAGTGAAAGTTAAAATATTTCTATTAATTTGTTGATTTTGCATAATCGGACAAGAAGAGAAGAATTTGAGGTTATCAGTCTTCTCTTATTCGAACTGACAAAAATTTGAGGTTAGTGTTCTATTTTCTTTATTTAAAAGTTTATGTTAGTTTGTTTGCTTAGGTTAGCTTGTGCGATTCAACAGTTTATCTGCTCTTCTATTTTGTTTTGATTTTAGGAATAATTTATTCTTATTTAGGAAGGGCTTCCTGAAAATCCTGAAAGTATGCTGGCACTTCCTAAATTGCGTTACCCCATTGGTTGTGAGCCAAACCAACCAGTGGCAATAAACCAGCATTCAATAATTATTTACTTCGATGAAATCAAGAAGATTCTCAAATTAAATGAGCTCGAGAGAATCAGAGAATCTTTTATGGGTCATGTGATAAAGTTGAGCGAGAGGCATCTCAAATTATCTGTTAAGATGCTACACGTTTTCCTCACACGAAGCTTAATCACAGTGAAGAAGAATAAAATTTGGTTTCATTTTGGGGCGCACCCATTGAGATTCTCTATAAGAGAGTTTCATTTGATTACTGGTCTTAAGTGTACTGAAGAAGGAGATGTACAACAAGTCGATACCGAAGATAAGAAATGCAAATGGAATTTGATACAAGGTGGTAATCACACATTAAAAGATTTATTAAAACAGCTAAAGGAGACACCATAAGACATTTCGGATGAGAAATTATGTCTTTCATTGTTCCTGCTTATTGAGAGCATAGTGTTGCAAAGGAGAGAAAACTACAAGTTTCCTTCGGACAATGTGAGAAAGGCACAAGATGTTAATCTATTATTGACATATCCATGGGGAAGAGACGCTTGTATTGTGCTGCTTAAATCGATTAAAAATGTTGTGGATTCAAACCTTGAGAAGAAAGAATATGATTTGCAAGAATTTCCTATAGTATTTCACCTGTGGATACTAGAGTCAGTTCCTTTGCTACAATCTGTCTACAGTGGGACTGTTCCTATTCTCGAGTTTCAAGACGCCAGACCTACATTCTTATGTGAGAAATACACATTCACATCAAATCCTTCTATTTCACAGGTTCTTGGCTATGAATCTGCAGTAAATGTAAGTTGCTAGTTCTTGGGGGTATTGGTTATGTTTAGTTTTAAAAAAACTAATGCATACCAAAATATTATTATTTTTTGTTGTTGTTATAGCTGAAGGTCACATGCATTTTGCCTCCTATTCGACATGATCCTGAAGACAATGTTTCAATGGTAGATGAAGTTGATGACATTCTGGATCAAATGGCAGATTTATCCAAGAAAGGATATAGGTTTACAATTGAAGATTGGAGAAATAGTTCGATAGACCTTTATGCTGCTCGTGAAGAAATAGCCCGAAAAGCTTATGTGTTTGGAAATGTGGATATTGGCCAACCATCTTCTTCAAATGAAGTGTCTGTAATAACAAAGCTTAATAGAGTAAACGAGATGATGCAAGTAAATTTCGAGATCATGAACTCCCGATTGCTTTTGATGGAAAAAGACAACAAAGAACTTAAAGTTCGCGTGTCAGAATTTGAGAAAAAAACGCGTATATACTATGTTCTTGTTTTACTTTATCTAGTTTTGATAGTAGTTTAGTGAAATTATATACATATTCATGATTGCCTTAATGAATATTTTTATACTTGCAGAATGACACAGAGCAAGAGTATGAGTCACCTTCAACTCACGGTGAAGGCAATCAAAACAATGAAGTCTATCCAAACAATGATCTTGACAATGATGTAAGTTTTATTTTGAACTTAAGTTGAAATATATTGATATCCAAATGATTAACATGATATTTTGGCTCATGATGTGATAGAGCCTATGACTGAGGTCATATTCACAAACATATCGAAGACACCAGATGTTACTCCGATACAACCTCGAGTCAGACTATTCCTATAGATTTTTCAGAAACAGAGAAGGTACGTCTTGTAGATTTTTTAGATTTGATAGTAGTTTAGTTAGCTTATGTACATATTCGGGATTACCTTCCTGAAATTAAAGTTGAAGTGTATTTAGGAAGAAAAACTATTGATATCCAAATGATTAATATGATATTTTGGCTCAGGATGTGATAGAGCCTATGACTGAGGTCATATTCACAAACATATCTAAGAAACTATATGTTACTCCGACACAGCCTCTAAATCAGACAGTTCCTATATATTTTTCAGGAACATAGAAGGTACGTCTTGTAGATTTTTTTAGCTTTGATAGTAGTTTAGTGAGCTTCTGTACATATTCGGGATCGCCTTCCTGAAATTAAAGTTGAAGTGTATTTAGGAAGAAAAACTATTGATATCCAAATGATTAACATCATATTTTTAAACTTAAAGTTGAAATATATTTTTTCATATATTTTTTTCCTCAGGATGTGGTCGAGCCTATGTCTGAGGTCAGTTCGATAAACATATCCAAGACACTAGCTGTTACTCCAATTCTAATAGATTTTTCAGAAACAGAGAAGGTATGTTTTGTAGTTTTACAAGCTACAATAAATATGTAACTACTATCATACGACTGATGTACGTGAATCCAAATCATCAGTCTGAAGAAAACAAAGTGTCACCCCTCTTTTAAGTTGGTGCAAATGTTGAAATTGTATCTGAAGATAACACTATTAGTCGAGTATGGTACCCATGAAATGCAGTGAAAACGCATCTTGTTGATGGGGTTGAGAAACTGATGGTTGAGTACTCAATATTTTTTTTGGACAAAGAGAAACGGCTCAAAAGAGTTAAGGAGAGCGTATCCATTGACATAATCAGGCCTCGACCATCTAATAATGAACAAAAAATGAAAGATTTTGAGCTGTTGGATAACGTGGAAGCGTATCACAATGATGTGTGGCGCAGTGGAGAAGTCAAAATCATTTGGATTGATAACAAATATTCTGTCCATCTCAATTGTTCGCAAGAAATAATTCAGTTCGAACCTTGTAACTTGCGTATCCATAGGGAATTGGTAGATGGAGGTTGGAAGCTAGCAAAAGACATAAAGGTATGAAAATCTTTGTACATCATATTTAGAATAGTTTCATGAATAAAGAGATAAACTTCCAACATTATATACTTTGTGTTTGTTTGCTTGAAGGGGATGGCTGTTATTGGTGATAAAAGAAAAGCACTTGGTTCATCAAAGAGACAAATAGTAGACAATCTTCTTTTTCTACAGAGAAGTGAGCCAAAACGACCTAGAAACCCTCCTTTACCTGTTACACCTGAGGTTGTTCTCCCAATTGATCCATTCGTGACTCCAAAATTTCATCAGTTTTCAAGGTTTTAGTATTGGATGTCATTAAGAGGAATACATGAAATGTAAATATTTTTCTGTTTTTGTTTATATATATTATTAATTTATTTATAAAATTTTTAACTGATACATCAATCTTTTTCTCAACTACAGCCCACTCTATAACAATGAAAAAAAAAACGAAAGAGTTCTTTCAGTTAATGGAAAATCCAAAAAACATTTCTTTGAAGAGGTAATTTATTAATGGAAAATATGCTTTGTGTCTTTAATTATGTTTTGACAATTGATTTTTTTTTCTCAGGAAATAGAAGTTGTGTTTGCAATGCTAAATTGTAGGAGAATTGAGCAAGCTAGTTGGTTCAATGACAAAAAGCTTCCAAAAGCTTGCTTTTTACCTCCCACATTCTTCTACACGTTGGAAAACAAGTATGATTGTTTTAAGAAGCCGCCTATCAAAGGAAAAAAAAAATTTAATGATTATCAAAGCGAAGTTGTGAGAGGGAAAGAGTTCCAAAAATGAAATGGATGGAAGATGTCGAGATTGTTTATGGTGCTACTCATTGGAAAAAGAGCTGTCACTGGATTGGATGGAGATACACCTGACGAACAAAACAATCACACAATTTCATTCTTGTCATCCAACCGAAGATATAAACATTGATTTTCCTCAAATCAAAAAGCTAGCGGTAAAAACTCTTATTGTTTAATTAATTTTCTTTATAGGTTAGTGTAGAAACATAAGTAACATAATTTATGTATTTCACAGAGTTGATTCCTACCCTGATTTTAAAAGCTTTGGGTGAAGAAATCGTTGGAAATGACATCCTTCCATTTCATGTTAACAAGGCAGAAGGCACTCTGGAGACAAAAATTCATTACAACACTGGTCTCTTTTTTGTCAAGATGCTAGAATATCACTCAATGGGATTGAAGAACATGTCCAGTATAAATGATGACAATGCGATGGACTTGAGGAGCAAACTAGCTTGTGAGATATTCGAACAGTTTGTGGGAAATGATTTTAAGAAAGCTTAAAGGAGTAAACATTTGAGACTCGTTTTATGTTTAGCTTAAACTATGTTTTTGAACTTTGTTTCATATGGATGAATGTTGACTGGGAGAAGAAATGTTCCTAAAAAAATTGTAATAAAACATACGCTTTAGGATAGCATTTAACATTTTCAGGTTGGGTTTCACTATTATTCATTTTTCAAATTATTTTTTTTTAAAAAAAACTACTTCGATTCTCCTTGGAATCGAACACAGGTGTATTATTTAGCAAGAGTATAGTATGAATAGTGGATTAGCCGCTAGACTGAGGAGAATCATCTGTTAGCGTAGAAAAAACAAACCCATATTGTAACATATCTAAATATAACTTTTTTGTATGATAGTGTTTGTCATGTTTGGGGTTGGCTTCCTGAACGAAACATATATGTTTGTTTGTGCATATCACCTAATCATCAAATGAATCACACCTAGATATAGTTCATATAAAATATCTAAATTATCAATAAAGCATTAAAATGAAAGAAAGCGGCATGCCCTTATAGTATTTAAATGACATTGTAGAAAAACCTTCATAACACAACCCAATTGAAATAAAGAATAGAGATATTAGTGTTATTTTCTTATTACGGATACATAAGCGCAAAAAATTCATCATATAGAAGTGTTGCATGTGGTCTTGTTGTGCCCTCCTATGCCACACCTACTGCATTTGTGTGATTGAGATTTAGAACCAGGAACACCATATTCACCAACTGATCTACGTCATTTTGTAGGAAGCCTTCCACTGCTTTTTTTAGTCATTGGTAGTGGACACAAATAATCAGCAAAATTTTCAGGATAGGAACACGTAGAAATCTCCACAAGGGTGTATGCTCTCAGCATAAGCTTTAGCCCATGTTTCTGTAGAGTGAGCAACATTGACATACTTGTTTTCATCTCTTTTAGAAAGCTTAGCTACAGCTATTGCATGGATGCAGGGAATCCTGTCAATGTTGAAAACATTGCAAGTGCAGTGCTTATTCTCTAGATGGTCAACATACTTATTCGTGTCTTCTATTACCTCAAACTCACATCGATCAACTTGGTAAACGTTAAAATGCATTGCATCGCGAAGCCTGGATACCAACTTTCTTACTACTTTTGGTGTAACTATATGTCGATGTTTTGCATCAGCTTCACGTCACTCAAGAAGTCAAGCCTGGCTACCAACTTTTTTACTACTTTTGGTGTAACTATATGTCAATGTTTTGCAGCAGTCTCACGTCACTCAAGAAACCAAGTCGTGAGTGTCAATCTAATCATCTCAAGTAGAGAGATTATTGGTAACTCAGGAGGAACCTTCAACAAAGAAGTAAATGACTCAGCAATATTTGTGATCATAATGTTGTACCTGTTTGAAGGCGCAAAGCATCTTGCCCACTTTCTAAAATCCGAATCTTCTAAATACTTAGCCAATTCATGACTTCATTCTTTATGTCACTAAAGATCACACTAAATTCATGATATGTGTAGGCGTTTGAAGCATTTTTAACCAGAGGTAACAAACCAGTCTTCCCATATTTAGGTGTGATGTTTCTGATCAAATGGATCTTGCAAATTTCATGGTGAGCTAACGGATAAATATCCTCAAGGGATAAAGCAATGGCATTAGCTCTATCTGATACAAACACAAGATCAGAAGCATCAGGTATCATTTGACTCAGACCTACGAAGAACCATCTCCAAGCATCTGTATTTTTTGCATCAACAACTGCAAAGGCGAGAGGGTATAGATGATAATTTTCATCTTGAGCACAAGTTGACAACAAAGTACCTTTGAATTTCTCCTTTAGGAATGTACCATCTACTACAATAACTCTTCTCATCAATGAGAAGCCCCTTATTGATGGACCAAAAGCAAAGAAAGTGTACTTGAACTTTCCAGCAGAATCCTTCTCTAGATAAGTTAAAGATCCAGGACTTTTCTTTGGACTTTGTAGTAACTGTCTTCAGGAGTGCCTTTAACCAAAGTATGAGCTACTTCTTTCACTCTCCAGGCTTGTTTATAGTTTATATGAACCCATGTTGTATCCTTACTTGTTCAATGATCTTCTTAGGTTTAAGTCCTTCTTTTTTTTCTCCCTAATTACTGCAAACTAAAGATCCCAGCAACTTTGCAGACGCTTGTCTATGGTTGAAATTCTTATGTGTAGTATCACATGTATGTTTATGCACATATTTCTTAACCACAAAAAAATCTGATAAAGATAGCTTCGTTGCACGCATCCTCCACGAGCAATTGTCACCAACACACAATATGACTCTTGATGTGTTAGAGGAGACAGTTTTGTATTCAAATTTCCATTTTAAAGCTCATTTCTTTATACTCAACATTAGCTCATCCTTGCTTTTAAAATAACTATTCACCTTAATATCACTAGCTCCTCCAACGATTGGTGAAAGCCCTATATGGACATGACTAAAATCATGAATAGCTCTCGACGGAATTGCAGATACACATTCATTAGAAAGAATCTGCAAAAGTCGATATGTTTTTGGAAGGATTAGTATGTATTAAGGAAAGCTATCCTGAACATTATAAGCAAGAACAAAATCATACAAAAATAAAATAAAAAAAACACAAAAAGATATATGAAAAATATCTGCATGCTGTTCTCCATGCACATAATGACCAGAAGATAAATTTCGAATACCATTTAAGAAAACTGAAGGAGCACGTGTATCAATAGTTTCCTGGTTTAAACTAGATGAATCACGAAACCCTGCAAAACTCGACATGTTTTGGAAGGATTAATACATATTTAGGAAACTTATCCTGAAAAGTGTAAGAAAGAAGAAAATCAAACAAAAACAACAAGAGATGTGAAACAATGTTGTTGTTCTCCATTCAAATTATGACCAGGAGATAAATTAGGAGGGCCATTTATGAGAACTGAAGACGCACAAGTATTAGTACTTTGTTGGTTTAATCTAGATGAATCATGCAAAACCTGCAAAATTTGAGATGTTTTGTAATGATTAATACACATTTAGGACCCTTTAGGAAAAGCTATCATCAATAATCATTAGTTGATATTTTTTTAAAAAACAAACTTTTACGCACAAGCGACAAGTTCCTTCAAATTCTTTGACATTGCTGATAAAGGTTCTTAATTGATGATTGTTTCCTATAGCAATAGGGGGAACTTCTTCAACAATTCGTTTTAACTCCAATGAAATTCCGTAGCTCAAAAATACATCTTTATCTTGTATATTGAAATCTTCAGAAATCATCTTCAACAAATCTTCATATTGAAGATTTTCTGATAACTGAATAAAAGATGCAGTCATGTTCTTATCCACATTGAATTCTCAAATGGAAAGTTTCTTTTGAAATCCACTCTCCACAAACACAATATACTGCAACCATCTTTCAAAACCTATAAAAATACCAAAAACCTATCCTGAATAGTCTAAGAAAGTAAAATTCATCATTGTTTTCTTCATCAATCACATTTAAAAACACAAAATTCATCATCTTTTCATTAATTCATCACCATTTCATAAATTTTATCAATTCCTATGAGGTACCTTTGATAACACGAATATTGGAGTTGAGGAAGAAAGACAACGCAATGGATTTTTGAGACGACGTGATGGATTTTCCTACCAAGACTACGACGATAGATTCAGGCGGAAACGGCGATGCATTCGGCAATGGATTACAACGACTATGATGATGAGTGAGACGGCGATTAGAGACGAGCGATGGATATCGGAGAAGACATGATACGACGACGATGGATTTGACGACTGATTCCGGGGATGACGGTGATGAGTGACCCGGTGATGAGCGGCGAACTATGGCTTTCGGGCCAAGTCAAATTTCATTTCAAAATTTGGAATTTTTTTTGATATAAAGCCATTGGGAAGAAAACCTATTTTTGTGACTTTGGGTTTTAGGTGCTAGTTTGGGAAGATAAACTTGGTTTAGTGTCATTTGGGTCATTTTCTCAAATATTAATGTCTAAATGCAAATTGTTTTTTATTTTAAAAAATATATTATATTTAAAATTATTATATTTTGTGTGGTGTAGGAAAACTCTTAATTGTCGATATTTATTAGCCCAATGATTACGAAAAAATATCATTACCGGTTTCAAAAACCTATGTCTCAAGCCTGATCTATTTCTCTGCAACACCCCGGGTCCAATGCAATCAGGAACGGTCCAATAAAAAATGATGAATAAGTATGGCTCAAGGAAAAATATTGTTGTTTCATGTTTAGATCAACCTAGTACTATCCCAAATCAGCGGTACGACGCTTTTATGAAATTGTATACGTCTATACACGAGAAGAATCAAGATCAACTGAGTTGCACCTCCGACGACTGTGTAACATTCCAATTTCTGGTATATATGGAAAAAATTTAAAAATTGATTTAGTTAGCCATGTCACAAAAATGACTTATGCTAGAATAGTGGAATGATTGGTGACCTATCGGAAAATGATTTGCGATATCGTGTGAATGAGACCAAAACACGGAGAAATATCATGTGGTGATTGCAAGCTCGGTAAACAATAATTTTAAGCCTTGAAAAATTTATGCACCGACCATTAGAACGGGATGGGGCCCACGGGCCAAGAGAGCGAGCGTGGATAGCCCATTAGCCATAGGCGGTCGGGGCGTTACAAGTGGTATCATAGCTAGTTAGCCATCTCAGTTCTGATCCGAGAGGCGTCTTGAGACATGTCGTGGGGCGCAACGAGGAAATTGCGTTCTTTGAGAGGAGGTGAATTGTAACATCCCAAGTTGTGATATATGAAAAAGGCTTAAGAGAATTGATTTTGCTACCTATGTCACTAAAGTTGACTTACTTTTTCCGTCACACCTCCATTTAAAACTCGAGGATTAAGCATGCTTAGGCTGAAATAGTGAAAGGATAGGTGATCTACTGGGAAGTGATTCGCGATAATGTGCGAGTGAAGCCAAAACACGTGGAAAAGTCGGGTGGTGATTGAAGGTTCAGTAAATAACGATTTTAAGCTTTGGAAAATTTACGCACCAACCGTTGGAATGAGATAGGTCTCACGGTCGAGAGAGTAAGCATGGATGGCCCATTAAACATAGGCGGTCAGAGCGTTACAGATTGCTTTGTTCTCGTTCTCCAATTCTTTTTGTAGGAAAAGTTAACATTATTGTAGTAATTCTTTTCTTTCTGAATTGTTCAGTCTTTTCATAGATGGTTTATGTGCGTGGCTGGTTCATGCATTGTTTAGTTTAATAGCTGAAAATTATTGCATCGATCTTGTTGTTTGAGTTTAACTCTTTAGAGATTGTTTCACCTTCTGAATATTGATGTTTGATTTAGCTATAGCACTTTAAGTCAAGTCCTTCACATTTATAAACTTGTGTATGTTACTGAATTATACAATGGGAAGAGTGACTCTACAACTTCGAGCTGAGGTCCTCGCGTTGTTTCTCGAGAAACATATCCCAAGAGGAAGTTGAGAGTAGCAGCAGCAACAAAGCAGACAACTTTAGTCAATAGTGAAGACAGAGCCCTATATTGCTTGGGGGGGGGGGGACGATCAAACTAAGCTCATGCACATTGTTTTCCTCAAAAAGTAGAACCCATGAACTGATGATGATGCTTTCATTTATTGCAAAGATTGACTAATTATCTATAATCATTAGGTTAAAGGCCTGATTGGTAAAAGTTGTAGCTTTGATTTTTTTGCTGTAGAATAAATGCTGTAGATTTTTTGCTGTATCTGTAGATTTATTTCTTTAAAATTTTGGCTTTAAGATTTTAGCTGTAAGTTTTCTTTTTAAAGCACGATTGGTATCTATTAGCTGTAGATTAGTATTATATACATATATTAAACAACATATTAGTAGAAATTTTTTTATAGTAATGATAATTTTACTGAAAAAAAATAAGAATTATAAAAAAAATCATCTTAAAAGAATAAAATTTTAGTTTAATAATAAATTAATAGTTAGTCTACCCACGAGTATTCCATAAATCCATTGCAATAGTATCTCGCAATCCTTCCATATATTGCCTCGAACCAGTCCCTTCTTCTAAAATTGCTTCATCGTCATCATTCACCGAAGGTTGTTGATCATTATCCTCCCTCCAATCAACATCAAAGTCAGGATCATGTATGCTTGATTTACGTACAAAGTTATGTAGTGTCATAGTTGCTGCCACAAGTTTTCTTGTTGTTCCAATGTCGTACCTTGTGTTGTCTTGCATTATCTTCCATTTCCCTTTCCACACTCCAAATGTTCTTTCAATGACACATCGAAGTGAGGAATGACGACAGTTAAATTTTTCTTTATGATTACTAGGTGGAGCTTGATTTTGAAACTGGTTTTGATGGTACCGAGTTTGCCTATAAGGTCCCAGATACCCACGCCGTAAAGCATATCCTGAGTCGACAAGGTAATACTTACCTACAGGTGGATGTGGAAAATTAGGATCACCTTGCATAGATAAAGCAAGTACTTTTGCATCATGCGCAGACCCAGGCATACCAACATATATGTATGTGAATAACATATCTATGTCTCAAATTGCAAGAATATTCATGCTGCAAACGCTTTTTCTATTCCAGTATCGTTGTTGATCTCGTCCTGATACGATGACAGGCACATGTGTCTCATCCATTGCACCAATAAATCCTTTGAAGTACGGCCAATAATGCTTGTCAGATCGTAACTTAGGATGAACTTGAGTAAGACTCATATGATCTGGTTTAAACATATCTTTTGCCATCTGCTCCATGGCATCAAGAACCTCATGGAATTTCCTGGATATCGTCTCTTGCGAATGCCCAAACATTCTCATGACATTTCGTTGAGTAATACTATGACCACACATGTGCAAAAACATTGCCACACTCTCTTTCACTGTCACATTATGAGACGATCTCATCTTGTATTCCTTTTCTAGAGTATCACATAGCTCAAGAAATACCCTAGGACGCATTCTCAGAAGAAAGTGGCATTGATCTGGATGACCGTGAATCAACTTCTCAACAAATTGACGACCGCGGTAAGGATGTGCACAAAATGGTTGCTTAACAATATTCATTTTTATATAATCATTTATTAATTGAGAATCATCTTCATCAGTATCATCCACCATTTGCTAAAACAATTAGACAATTTGTATATAAAATAAAACAAAATAATAAACAACTCGTAAATTAACACTCATAATAATTTTATTTAAATCCAGATAAATAAAACACAACTAAATAATAAATAAATAATAAAAACCAAGTAATTTAAAATTCTTCCAAAAATCCTAACAAAAATAAATAATATCTTAGTGATTAACCATCATGTTTACGACCAATCATTTGCTCCAAATAAAGAAGTGCAAACTTATTTTCTGGAATTCCTAAAAACCATCTTCAAGCACTTTCATTTGTAGACAGTAAATTAGTTGCATCCCACAAGGTTCCAAATTCAATCTCTTCAATTTGATGCAGTCGTCGGGCAGCAATGGTTATGTCAGAAGTTAAAGCCGATGACATCTCCAATGCTGCATGTTTTATTGCATCAGAACGTTCACGAAAAGCTTTTGATAAATCTGACTGGTTATCGGTGTTGGCTGCTCCACGTTTACATTTATTTCGTTGTTCATGGTTTGGTCTTTCATCAGAAGGTGTATGAATGGTGGTTGGTATGGACTGCATGTTCTGAGTTTGTCCTTCTAATGAAGTAGAAAACGACATGTCTGGATCATCACTAACAAATGATGTGTTCGTGTCAAATTGTGTTCCAGCCTCATATCCATGTTGAGGACGATACACATCAGGACCATTTCCAACCGACCATCCATCTTCAACTCCTATGTGAGTTCCACTAAACAATTTTTCCAATAGATCTTCATTTGCTAAAGATTTCTTTTTAAATCCTCTAGCCACCTCGTTTTCCTAATTTTTAAATAAATTTGTAAGTACCTTGCTATTTTATGCTCAAATATATTGAAAAAAATACTATTTTAGAATTTTGAAGTGCTTACTTGTATAAGATCATTCTACCATTCGTCTTCCATATTAATTACTCATGTGATACGATCAATAGTGACTCCCGTATACTTGCATAGTCGATTGTAGCAATCGTACCAAGTTTTCAAGTTACGAAGATGGTTTGCGAAATTTTTCCATGCTAAATCGAATCTAGTAGCTTCTTTAAATTTCTTCCTCACTCTTAATTTTCCTTATTTTGTTAAAGATTTGTCTATCCAATTTTCTTTAGCAAGTTGAAGTAAAAACATCTCTATGAATGTTCGAGAAATTTCATATGTCCACTTAATATTAATCTATAATAAAAATACATATATCAATAACTAATTTATTTTTATAAATTAATAAGAAAAAAAATATTTACCTCTCTCTGAGAAAGTGTTGTTGTATTGATTGACGCACCATTGTTCGCACCATCATTATTTTCACCATTATTATTTGCCATATCTTACAAATATTATTAAAACATATACTAAATCAGATCATATAAACATACTTAAAATATAGATTATCATTCAAATCATATACAAAATATTATGAACCAGTGAGTTAATTAATTAATATCAATTTACAATTATGTACATGCGGTATGTTCATACTTAAGTACTAAAAAAACTATCTAATATAAATAATAGTGCATAATTAAATCAGTACGAGAAGAAAAAATAGTTCATACTTAGTTAATAAAACTCTAATTACTACAACAAACAATCTAATATATAATTTAAAAACTAATTCATAATCAAATTAATATGACACGAACATAAAAGAAGACCATATGAAAGCATAACATATTATTGGTTTTCTTTCCATGAAACCTATGTTCATAATCAAATTTCATTGTACATCAATAATTAAAAGAAAAAGATCAGATACAATAACATAATAGAAGACTCCATATGAGTTACGTACCTTTTTGTTGCCTCTTCTTATTCTTTTTTTCTCTCTGGATTTTTTTGCTTTCTTACGTGTACGTAGAATTATATATATGTATACAATTAGGGTTTTTAGTGTTTATCTTAGGTTTGATTAGTGTTTATCTTATTTTTTGAATAAAAAAAATAAATGAAATATTCCTTTTTCTTTTGGAAAGCTCATAAAACTGAGCTGTAGGTAATTAGTTTTCTAAAGCACCTAGATATACGTATATTTTACAAATGGCTGTGAACATAACTTTTTTTAATAAATCATGATTGCTTTAGATTTATTGCTGTAAATTTAAATGGTGCTGTGTACAGCTCCTACAGCTGGTAGCAATCACCCCCTAAGTAGTAAAACCATGAACTTCTGAGCTTTGAGTTTTGTTAAATAGAGTGTTCTAATTAGTAATTACTATCAACAAAACAAGCATAACTGAACTCAAAAGAACACTGAACTTGGAACATAGTTAAGTAAATATACAGGAAGGTCTCACTGTCTATTCAGTGGTCCTCGTTCTTGACAACCACAATGAAACTGACCCTAATGGGTCCTCCACGAAGACTTTTTGTGGGAAACTTGTTTTGTAGTTTCCATTAAATTTCTCTTATGATTTTACGCGTGGTCGACGACTTGGGTCTTTCTTTACAATTTCTCATTTAAGTATATAAAGGAGCAACCTGTTGCTTTCTCCATACATTTCTCATACATACTTATCTTCAACTTTTCATTTACTCTCATGGCTTCTTCTTCTTCGTCTTCGTCTCGCATAAAGAGATACCATGTCTTTCCGAGTTTCCACGGTCCAGATGTTCGTAGAGGTTTTCTCAGCCATTTACGCCATCAGTTTGCAAACAAAGGGATCACGATATTCAAAGATCATAAGATCGAGAGAGGTCACACGATCGGACTTGAACTTGTACAAGCCATTAGAGAATCCAGAGTCTCGGTTGTTCTGCTCTCGAAGAATTATGCTTCTTCAAGCTGGTGTTTAGATGAACTGGTTGAAATCTTGAACTGCAAAGATGCTTCCGGGCAGATTGTGATGACCATCTTTTATGAAGTTGATCCGTCCGACGTTCGGAAACAGACTGGAGATTTTGGAATAGCATTCAAGAAAAGATGTGAAGGGAAACCTGAGGAAGATAAGAAGAGATGGATGGAAGCTTTGGCCTATGTAGCAAACATTGCTGGGGAACACTCTCTTAACTGGTTTGTTGTTTCTTTGAGCTCAATGAATTATAATTTAACTATCCTTAACTGAGAAGTCACTTATGTTATTTTTGCCGACGTGTCATTAATAAGAGACTTCTCCAATTAAAAATTATAATTTAATTGATTGATAGTTTTTTATTATTTATTTATTTAAATATATTTTTGAAGAAGAAACTAATTTTAAAATTACCTAAGTTAATATATGTTTTTAAACATCTTATATATAGATGAATTAACATAATTTATTTATATAACAATTAAATATCATAAATTACATTATATAAATTGATAATATACATATAAGTACATGTGATACTATAGATTTTTTTTTAATATAATACTGATTTTTTTTGATAATTCAACTATTTGAAACTAAAATTCAAAATTCAAATTTTAAATTTTCTAATTATCATTCAAAAATTATAACAATGTAAACATGATATATATTTCTAAAAGGAACAGAACGTGTTTGTGTTTAACCACGAAACTCAGCTTGAATATAACACGACTTGTATAAAGAATATCTCTCTTTATTATGTTTAGAAAATAGCTCAAAACTAAACACTTCAATTTATTGTATTGTCTTATCATTGACACAACTCATCAATGATATATATAGTGCTAGATAACTCATATTTCCTATAGTATTAGATAACTCCTAATTCTATAAGGATTGCACTAAACATTATTTTCAACCAACTTGTTATAGAAAACTTAGGCTCCAAGCTATTGAGGCTTATCTCCAACATTCTCCCTCTTAAGCTTCAATTCGGTCTTGGACATGTCTTGAACTCCTATCAAGTTCCTCATCTCAGTAAACTTGATCCGCGCCAAAGCTTTAGTTAAAATGTCCGCCTTTTGTTCCACTCCCGGAATGTGTTGCACTTCGACTAGCTCCATGTCGATGCATTCACGTATGAAATGATAACGCTTATGAATATGCTTGCTCTTACCATGAAATACCGGATTCTTGGTGAGTGCAATTGCAGACATGTTATCAATCTTTATGAGAACTTGTGATGTGTCAAAGCCTGTAATCTCGCTTAACAGATCACGTAACCATATTGCTTGTCGTGCTGCTTCTGTTGTTGCCATAAACTCGGCTTCACACGTAGACAATGCAATTGTGTCTTGCTTCTGTGAACACCACGTGATAGGTGATGATCCATAGTAGAACATATGACCAGTAGTGCTTCTTCCATCGTCTTGGTCGATGTTATGACTACTATCACTGTATCCAGTGATTTCTTTTGATCCTCCACGCTTAAACTTCAGACCATATGCGACAGTTCCTTTGAGATATCGTAGTATCTGCTTCATTACTTCGCCATGTGATTTGCGAGGGCTCTGCATATACCTGCTTGCGACTCCAACAGAGAAAGCTAAGTCTGGACGAGTGTGTAACAAGTACCTTAAACATCCAACATTCCTTCTATAGCTCGTGGGATCTATCTCTGATTCTTCTGTAGCTTTTGAGACTTTCAGTCCAAACTTCATAGGTATATGAGTCGAATTGCACTTCTCTAAACCTGCTTCGCTTAGAATTTTCCTTGCATAGCCTTCTTGTTTAAGCTCAATTCCTGTTTCTCCTTGAAACACTTCAATACCAAGATACTAAGTGAATTTTCCGAGGTCTTGACATCTCAAACTTAGATGACATTCCTTTCTTGAAATCACTTATGGCTTTGAGACTATTGCCAGTGACAAACAGATCGTCGACGTAAATAGAAACAATGAGAAGTGTTCCTTTCTCTTCCTTGCGATACACAGCTGATTCTTTTGCACATCTTTGGAAGTTCAAACCTTTCAAGACTTCATCTAACTTCGTGTTCCAAGCTCGTGGAGCTTGTCTTAAGCCATACAACGCCTTTGTAAGCTTATACACTTTGTATTCTTCGCCTTTGACTTCAAAACCTTTGGGCTGTTCAACATAAACTTCTTCCTTTAACACACCATGTAAGAAAGTTGTTTTGACGTCCAAGTGATGAATTTCTCATCTGTTCGATGCTGCTAATGCACTTAGCAATCGTATCGTTTCTATACGAGTTACTGGTGCAAAGACTTCATCAAAGTCTATGCCAGATTCCTGTACGTATCCTTTAGCCACTAATCTCGACTTGTATTTGTTGATAGTACCATCTGCCTTCTTCTTTATCTTGAAAATCCACTTGAGACCAATAATCTTTATCCCGCTTGGTTTATCAACTAAGACCCATGTCTTGTTTTTGTTGATTGAGTCAATTTCTTCTTTACATACTAATCTCCAATCCTTGTGTTCTTTTGCATCTATAAAACATATTGGCTCATTGTTGACCAATAAGAGTAGAATCTCACATTCTACTGAAGCTTGAAGTATGTAGTCATTAAGATAATCAGGACGTTTTATTGTTCTGTCTGATCGTCTTAATTGAGGTTGAACATATTCAACTTCTTCAGTTTCTACTCTCTCTTGATCTTGTTCTTGTTCAAGCTCGGAATGAGGTTGAACAGAGTCAGGCGTATCAGTGTCTTCATTATACTCACTTTGAGGATTTCCAGTATTATATGGTCCATGACCTTCATCAATAACGTCTCCCCACGTCATATGAAACATACCTGGATCGCCTCCATCATCTCCCTTCTAGTTCCAACTAGTTTTCTCATTGAAAACTACATCTCGGCTTACAACTATTCTTCTAGTTGAGGGATTATACAACCTATATGCCTTGGATCCTGGCTCGATTCCAAGATGCACTAATGGTTGTGATCTATCGTCTAGTTTCTTCAGGTTTGCTGCTTCAACCTTCGAGTAAGCTAGACAACCAAAAACCTTCAAGTGTTCAAGGTTCAGTTTCTTCTTTCTAAGACATTCGTATGGAGTCATGTTAACAAGGGATTTTGTAGGCACCATGTTAATCACATATGTTGCATGACGCACTGCCTCTCCCCATAAGTAGTTTGGTACTTCCATCGCCTTGAGAGTGCTTCTTGTCATCTCCATCAACGTCCTATTTCTCCTTTCCACGACGCCGTTCTGCTGCGGTGTGTAAGGAGCTGTGAGATGCCTCCTAATCCCACTTTTGTCACAATACTCTTGGAACTCTTTTGAAGTGAATTCACCTCATCTATCAGTTTTCAGAGTAATGATCTCTTCTCCAAGATCCTTCTCTATCAGACTTTTAAACGTCTTGAACATACCAAACGCATCACTTTTTTCTTTCATCAAGATCGTCCACATGTATCTTGAGAAGTCATCAATGATGAAAATATGTATCTGTTATGAGCGATGGTTGGTGGTGTTATTGGACCACATAAGTCTGCATGAAGAAGCTCGAGTGGTTTGGATGCTCGGTACATGGTAGCCTTTGGAAACGCTTGACGTGTTTGTTTGCCAACCAAACACGATTCACACATCTTCTTCTCTTCTCTGATCTCTGGTAAGCCGTAGACCATCTTCTGGTTGGACATAGCTTTTAACGTTTTGAAGTTTACATGTCCCAACCTTGCGTGCCACTTCCAAGTTTCATCTTCAATTCTTGTGTGTAAGCATATCGGTTTTCCAATCCTCAAACCAATCTTGTAAAGTCTGTTGGACGACCGTATGACTTTCACCAAGAGTCTTCCACTTGGATCATGTAGAGTCAAGTAATCTTGTCTCATTCTGACATCGCAACCAGCTTCCGTAGCTTGTCCCAAACTCAAAATATTGCTCTTAAGCTTGGGGATGTAGTAGATATCTGTGACGAGTTGTTGTTCGTCCGCTTTGCTTTGAAATAAAATCGAACCTTTCCCTCCTATTTCAATGCATGATCCATCTCTGAACTTAACTTTACCTTTTATATTCTGGTTGAGCTCAGAGAAATATTGCTTGTTTCCGGTCATATGATTGCTTGCTCCATTGTCGAGGTACCATATTCCATCTTCATCCTTAGGGTTCACGTAATTCTTTGGAATGATATTTTCTTCATTCAAGAATACAATTTCGTGCATATAGAGGGCTGGATCAGCTACTTTTGTTTCCGTTTTATTTGCCTCCTCCAACTTTTGTAATCTTTCTGGACATGTGGAAGCCCAATGTCCAGGTTTATCACATCGAAAGCAAATTAGAGGGGGTTTTTCTTTCTTATCTTTTGATTGGAAAGAGTGATTTGTAGAACGTTCTTGTGAGTTATATCTTCCTCTACCACGTCCTCTATATCCTCTGCCTCCTCTACCACGACCTCTATATCCCCTTCCTCTTGTAGAACTATGTTGTTCTGAACTTGCAAGTAACAACTTTCCTTGCGGTTCTCCATGGTTCTCCTCCTCTCTTATACGTTCTTCATAGGCCTTGAGTCTTCCTATGATTTCTTTGAATCATGTCGTCTTCAGATCGAGGACTTGCTCGAGAGAGACAATAATATGGATGTATTTGCTTTTAGGTAGACTGTTTAGAAACTTCTTAACGAGCTTGCTTTCTTCAATGGTTTCTCCTAGGGATGCAGCCTTTGCCGCTAATTCTAATAACTTTCCAGCAAAGTTATCTATTGTGTCTGAAGAATTCATCTTAATTCTTTCAAACTCTGACATAAGGGTTTGTAGTCGTGCCTCCTTGACACGCTCAGCCCCTTGATATCGCTTGCTTATCGCCTCCCATATCTTTAACGGTGAGTCTTGTTCGCCAACTTGCAGTATAAGATTCTCCGGAATGGACTGGAATAGCAACGCTGTTGCGATATCGTTCTTGTTCGATTCATCTGTTCCAGGTTGGACAGCTTCCCAAACCTTATGAATCCGTAACAGAACTTTCATCCTCATTGACCATACGGTGTAATTCGTAGAGGTAAGCATAGGACACTGGATCGAAATCGTTTTGTCAAACTCCTTTTGACGTGTGGTTGTTGTAAGATCTCCCATAGCTCGGTTTTCTTACTAACAAACGATCGATCAATAACCTTGTGCTCTGATACCAAATAAAAGGAACAGAACGTGTTTGTGTTTAATCACGAAACTCAGCTTGAAAACACAACACGACTTGTATAAAGAATATCTCTCTTTATTATGTTTAAAAAATAGCTCAAAACTAAACACTTCAATCTATTGTATTGTCTTATCATTGACACAACTCATCAATGATATATATAGTGCTAGATAACTCATATTTCCTATAGTATTATATAACTCCTAATTCTATAAGGATTGCACTAAACATTATTTCCTAAACTAACTTGTTATAGAAAACTTAGACTCCAAGCTATTGAGGCTTATCTCCAACAATTTTTTTATGTAATATAACTATCCGCAAAATTGCGGGCAAACACATAGTATATATATACTTCCATAATAGAGTTTATATAAACTTGAAATTTTTTTCTTTTGTTAGGACTGATGAAGCTGCCATGGTCGAAAAGTTTACCACAGATGTTTCAAACAAACTGAATGTTACACTGTCAAGGGACTTTGACGAGATTGTGGGATTGGAAGCTCACTTGAGAAAACTGATCACGTTGTTATGCTTCGAGAGTGATGAAGCAAAAATGATCGGGATTTGGGGTCCAGCGGGAATTGGTAAGTCCACCATTGCTAGAGCTTTATTCAATCACCTTTCCAGCGACTTTCAACTAAGGTGCTTTATGGGGAACCTCAAGGGTAGTTATAAGAGTATAATGGGTGTTGATAAATATGATTCCAAGTTGGGTTTGCAAAGCCAACTTCTGTCTAAGCTTTTGAATCAAAGGGATATGAGGGTACATCATTTAGGTGCCGTAAAAGAATGGCTACAAGATCAAAGAGTGCTTATCATTCTTGATGATGTAGATGAAGTAGAGAAACTAGAGGATTTGGCTAGAGAACTTTCTTGGTTTGGTTTAGGAAGCCGGATTATTGTTACCACAGAAGACAAAAGGATTTTGAAGGCACATGGAATTCAAGATATCTACCATGTGGGTTTTCCATCTAAAAAAGAAGCTCTTGAGATCTTATGTCTGTCTGCTTTCAAACTGAGATATGTACAAGATGATTTTGAAAAGGTTGCAAATAGAGTAGCATACCTTTGTGGTTATCTTCCATTAGGTCTTTGTGTTGTGGGTTCATCATTACATGGGGAGAGCAAGGAAGAGTGGGAGCTTCAGTTATGTAGGATCGAAAATAATCTTGATAGAAAAATTGAAGACATATTAAGAGTGGGATATGACAGATTGTCAAAAAAAGATCAAGCTCTCTTTCTCCACATCGCATGCATCTTCTTCGACTATGAAAGAGTTGACTATATTACAAGCTTGCTGGCTGGAAGTAATTTGGATGTCAAAAATGGGCTGAAGACCCTAGCCATCAAATCTCTTGTGCAAAATAATAATTTCTCTTCTTATATTAAGATGCACTCTTTACTCCGACAATTGGGTAAACAAGTAGCACATGAACAGTCAGATGAGCCTGGGAAACGTCAGTTTTTAGTGGAGGCTGAAGATATTCGTGATGTATTAATGAATGAAACGGTAAGTTCTTTTACATAATATATATACTCTCTATTGATTTCATGATAACAATTTCATCAGTCCTTTTTTGGAATGTTTGTTAGGGTACTGCATCAGTCATAGGTATATCATTTAATATGAACATGATGGGTGAGTTCTCAATAAGTGGGAGAGCCTTTGAAGGAATGCGTAATCTTAGATTTTTAAGGATTTATAGCGCAAGCAGATTGTGGATATCAGAGGACATGGAATATCTACCTCATCTGAGGTTACTTTATTGGAATTTCTACCCGAGAAAACGTTTTCCTCAAAATTTTCAGCTCGTATGTCTCGTCGACCTCAATATGCAATACAGCAAACTGGAAAAACTTTGGGGAGGAATCCAGGTTGGTATCTGTTTTTCTTTTGAAATATTGAAAACGCTCCATATGATTTTTCTTATTTGGCATATGTAGCCCCTTGCAAATCTCAAGCATATAAATCTGGACGATTCCTATTGGTTGAAAGAAATCCCAGATCTTTCGGAGGCTACTAATCTTGAGACACTATCACTTGCGCATTGCATAAGTCTGGTGGAGCTACCTTCTTCAGTTAGGAATCTAAACAAACTGGAAGATTTGAACATGAGGGGCTGCAAAAAGCTAGGGGTTATTCCCACCAACATCAATTTAGCATCTCTAGAGCTTGTAATCATGGATGATTGCTCACGATTGAGAACACTTCCAGATATTCTAGCAACATCAAATGTCTTGAAGTAAGGAACACAAAGATAAAAGATGTTTCTGCATCTGTAGCTGAAAGATGGCTTCGTCTTGAGAAGTTTTATATAGGCGGAAAAAACCTCAAGAGATTAACACACGTCCCAGAATGTGTACGTTATTTGGATCTAAGCAAACAGTGATATAAAGAAGATTCCAGATTGCGTCATTGGCCTCCCTGGACTACATTATCTCAAGATCAACAACTGCCATGAAAGCTGGTGTCACTGCAGGGGTCTTCCGCCTTCGCTTAAGAATCTCGATGCAAAATGATTGTGTATCGCTTCAAAAGCGTTTGTTTGTCCTTCTACGAACCCAAAGCTGCGTATATTACTCTGGACGACTGCAAGTGCGTTACATCAGAGAAAGATGCAATAAGAGTATCTTCCACTTTCCTACGAACCAGAGAGAGTAATCTCGTTGTTCAACTGTTTATCACTAGATGAAGAAACAAGAAGAGTAATCATTCAACAATGGGATTACAAGAGTGTATGGTTACCAGGTAAAGAAGTTCCTACCAGAGTTCACTCACAAAACCAAAGGAAACTCCATAACCATCTTCAAGGGGACTCTCTCTGCTTCCACAAGTTTTAGGGCTTGCAATCCTGCTTTCACCAAAACCTACCAGACCTTGCACTCTCCGGCTATCAATTGTAATGTCGTCTAAGAAGCAAAGGTGTTCTCATCAGTGAACTTAAATTACCTCCATATTCATCCGCCTTGGTTTGGAGGGGTCCTCCTCCACTCCTAAGAGAACACTTGTTCGTATTATACTGGGGCCATGTTTAAAGAACGCAGATGGGTAGAGGTGGACTCAGATATTCAATTTGAATTCAGACTGCAACGAAGACATTATAAGATTGTTGGAGTGCGGCGTTACAGATCTTGGCGGAGGAAGGTGAAAGTAGTAGGCAAAGAATGGAGACGACAGAGTGATGGAGCCGTTAAGGTCTCTAAAGATGAAATCGTCATCAAAACCAATAAGCATAGATGTTCGGTGGAGTGGCTTAAGAAGCTAGTTGGTCTGAAGAAGAATAAGAAAAGCAAGAGGGAGTGAAACGTTTGTATAGTGCTAGCTTTTTTGTAGTTTAATGCTGATATCTACATATTGATCCATATTTGTCTTTTGTGTATTCAGAGATTTGTAGTATAGCTTCTGTCTCAAAGCTTATGTGTTGTTGCATATGATCCACATATATAGTGGATCCTTGCTAATAGCTAGATCATCAGTGTCCAAGATACATTAGGTTTCTGTATGAGAGAAATCCTCTCAAAATAGACTATTTAGTTTAATAAACAGAGCATTGTACTCGGTGGAAGATATTCTTGCAAAATTGACATGGTCAGTTGCCCACAGTGTGCTCGATGAGTAGACCAAAAGACTTTACTTCCTTAAATTTCTCTATTTAGAACGCTAGAAATTCACTATGTGTGATCCATAGAACTTATAATCCATCAACTAATACTGCATATTGTGAGAGCATGTAGCTTGATCTTTAATTATCTGCGCGCACTCATTGCGGAGACGCACAAGCTCCAGAAAAATGCTCTCGTGCCACAGTTCGTTTAGTCTCAAGGCCTTCTGGTACTGCTACAACAATGTCTCTGCTGGACTAATAACTTGCCATTCTTCTTCGTTAAATAAAAAGGAATTGAAATTCTACTTGGAAAGAAAGAAGAGAATAACAGCAGAGTTTGTGATTGTTTAAAGTAAGCTTTTCGTGAGTATCTTTATGGTTAGAGGGCATAAGAATAGAGAAAAGATTTGTGAGGTAGAAGCAAAGCGAAACTCATAGAGCAAATAAACAACCGCGATCTTACACTAGATCCATTGCTTTGCCACTCATACATCAGCTCTGTTTCCTCCTCCGTACTAAACATAGTTTCAGTTCGAAGTCAGCCTTTTGTCGCACAACGTTGGAGGAATCTCTGGGTGTATACAAGTTCCCTGTGTTTCTTTTGACTTGGTGCACTCTATAGCGATACTCATCTCACAATTCGATGTTGTGATTGTTTTTGGTGTTTCATCGAAAGTTCGTGTCGATAGATTCTTGATCTGCACGAAATCTAGCCTTGGAAAAGATCCAGAGTCTTAGATCTATAAATGTACGCATAGAGAGAATTTTGGCGTGACGATTCTAGTCGTCATGGAGTCTATGAGATAGATGCTACTCTTTGGTTAGGCTCGCAGAGTTCTCCATCTAGATTTTTACAGGCGTAGCCCTTGGCAGTTACTTGGACTAGACTTTGTGTTTCCCCTGCCTAGTCTCATAGGTTATTCGAGCATCTAAGATCGAGATAAGGTATGCACAAATCCATGGTCCGTGACGAATCCAAACTTGAGAGGCTATATCATACTGCCCTGTATCTTGATAAAGTTAGTCGCGACTTTGAGCTTCTTGAAATTATTCCTGTGCGCTCACAAGTCTTAAAAAGTTTCGCTCTTAAGTGACTGAGGATTCTGAAGTGGTCTCTTTGAGATACATCGTTGTGGAAATCGCTAGTGCGTGCAAAGCATTGTGCAGATGAGTCTCTGTGATCGATCTATATCGGTGGAAGCATCGATAGCTTCATACACAGTATGCTCCCTCTGCAGTGGTAACAGATTTGATGTTAACTATGTACATGGGAGAGAGGTTATACATTATGGAGCACGCAGAGATGATGATGATGATGATGATTCTCCCAGGACGCGCTCTGATCCGTAATTTCTCACCGGGATATCCCACAGTCGCGCGCCTCATGGAGATCTCTTCTGATTACTCTCAGAGAGTCGACTGTACACGTAGTGCACACTCACATGGTGGATACAAAATGCATGTTTATCGATTTGTGACTAATTTTTATATAATATGATAGTACACAGGTCTATCCATGATTACTCAAGATATTTGTAACTGTTACCCATTCAGTTCTCGAATCTTAGTCGTTGGTTGCACTGCTTCATCCTGAATCTTTTGGGAATGCTGCCAACTTTCT